>PVLC010005986.1:0-72329 GCA_004027655.1 Graphiurus murinus
GTACTGGGGATTGAACTCAGGGGCATTCTACCTCCGAGCTACACCCCCAGCCCTATTTTTTATTCTTTATTTTGAAACCGGGTCTCACTAAGTTGCGGAGTGCCTCACTAGGTAGCTGAGGCTGGCCGCGAACCCGGATCCTCCGGTCTCAGCCTCCCGAATGCTGGGATTACAAGCGTGCGCCACCACGCCCGGCTCATCCTGTTGTTTTTGAAGAAATGAATCTTAGCATCACAGCTGATAAAAAGTAGAGTCTTGGTTAATGTCATGCCATTTGAGATCGAAATTCATCCCGGTGATAATCCTATTATATGTGAGAATTCATTGACAAGAAAATATTGCTCTGCAGGTATGTGACTTTGAGATTTTTTTGTTTCAAGGTCAGTGTGATGTTAGGCACAGCTAGAACTTCTGGTTTCCTATCGGAGTCCAGTATTTCGTGCTGTTTGATGACAAAAAAAGAAAGTTTATGCAAAAATTGACTTAAAAATCCTTTCCAATGTGGTGAAAAGTATTTGATTTCCCCCACATTTCCTTGTACAGTCGGCGCATGTTTTCTGTGTTAGCAACGAGGACTCCCTGTAGGTGTCTCTCTTTCCTGTGGACTTGAGTGTTTTCCAAGAGACCCTGTAATCCCTCTAATTTTGTAGAGAGATGTTCATGGTTTACTTTAAAATGTCTTGGACATGTGGTAAAAGTAGTTTAAGGTATTTTCCTTCCTGGTGTTCTTAATTTTTTTGTCCTGGGGATTGAACCCAGGGGCATTCTACTTTTACACTCCTTAGTCCTATTTTATTTTTTATTTTGAAACAGAATCTCGCTAGGTTGTTGAGAGTCTCACTAAGTTGTTGATACTTGTTTTGAACCTGCAATCATCTGTTTTAGCCTCCAAAGTACTGGGATTACAGGCTTGCGCCACCAGGTCTAGCTTAATCCATCCATCCTCCCTCCCTCCCTCCCTCCCTCCCTTCCTTCCTCCTTCCTTCCTTCCTTCCTTCCTTCCTTCCTTCCTTCCTTCCTTCCTTCCTTCCTTTTTTGTAGTGCAGGGAATTGAACCCAGAGGCATTCTACCTTCAACCTCCATCCTCCCACCCCCAGCCCAATTTTATTTTTTATTTTGAAACAGGGTCTCACTAGGTTGACAAGAATCTTACTACTTGCTGAGGCTGTCCTTGAACCTGTGATTCTCTTGTCTCAGCCTCCCAAGTACTGGGATTACAGGCATGTACCACCACATCCAGCTTAATGCTTCTTTTTTTTTTTTTAAATATACCTTTATTGGTGCATCATAATTACACATCATAGTACCATCCAGTGACACATACTTGCACAGTTCTTGGTGTATTTCCCTCTGTCTACCTCTCTCCATTCCTCTTTCCTCCCTCCCCAACAGGTTAGTGAGATTGGTTGTGAAACCTTCTTGTATGGATGTATCCTTAGCTGAACTGTCCCCTCTCCACCTCCCGCTCTTCTGAATCTGTCTGTTGATTCTCTGCGTGGAGGCCAGGGTCCACTGCCCAGGGAGGGAGGCGGGTCTCCGTGTGGTCCAGGGATTGGTTGTTTTGTATCATCCTTGTGCTTTTATTGCAAAAGTGGACAGATACTATTGGCATGTGCAGTTCAACATAGAGAAGAATTTGGGTTTCATTTTCTTCACTACTTTGTAGGTCAATGAAGTATGAAATCGGAATCGAGATTTTAGTGAATAGAGCTCTGAAAAGTGTTTATGCCGGCTGGTGCTGGGATAAGTTACCCGGCACTTGCCGGGGATTTATGCAGCCTGTAGCTGCTGAGCCATTGAGCACTTAAAATTAATTTTCACCCGAAAATAAGGTTTTAATTGAGCCACCAGCAAATGAACTTTGAAGCGGCACCTGATGGTGTATTAACAGTCCTGGGGCCCTCCTCGTGATAATGGCTGTCAGATAGTGCCAGAAGAAGACCAATGCCATTAAATCTATCCCATACCCCACCATTATTCACATGCTTCCTGTGTTTTCTGGAGTTCATTAATTCGAGCAGGTCTTTTTTTTGCTTCTATAAAACAAAGTGGAAACAGAGTCTCACTAGGTTGCTGAGAGCCTTGCTAAATTGCTGAGGCTGATCTTGAACCTACGATCCTCCTGTCTCAGCCTCCCAAGTGTGTACCACCATGCCCAGCTTGAATTAGACCATTTCTAAGGTCACTCTTTGGTGAATGAAGTCACATGTGGGAAAGTAATGACACAGAAGTGACAGTCCCCCACGGGGCAGCACCGGGGGTGGGCAGCCGGATCGCTATCTTGAGGAGACATAGTCATTGTGTGTGGATGTGGATTCTCTGCCTCAATTCTAGTTCTGAACTGCCGTGAGGTGTGGGGGGAGTCTTGTTTTAATGTGGAAATGGATGTATCTCTAATGAGACTCCAGCTTTCAGCCTAAATGCTTACTTTCTAATAGCTGTTTTCTCCTTTCTTCTTTTGCAGCTATATTCATATAGTTCCCAGAAAACCTTCAAAGATGAGAAAGGTGAAGGAAGTAAGTGTTCCCGTTGCTCACTCATAAGCATGAGATAAATTAGACAAGTTGGTAAAAATGTGAACCCTGGTGTTGAATAACCGGTGTTTAGTGGGGGGGGGTGCCTACCAAGGCGTGTCAGAATCTACCTTCTGAGCACGTCACACCTGTCAGCACACATAAGTCGCCAAGTGATAGTTGGTAAAAAAAAACATCCTAAGGCCACGCCTAGGGAGGTAATCATCTTTGGGGTACACTGTGCAATTATTTGTTAAAACTTTTCACTTTTCCTTTTGTTTGGGGGGTTTTGGAAAGCCAGCTGTCAGGAAAAGCTATTTCAAGTTATGCAATGTTGAAAGCTAATTATAGCGCTGAATTTAAAGGCTTTCTACAGGTTCTCAACACTGAGCTAGACATTTGAGGGGTCCACAGGATGGGGCGCTCACCCTTCCCTTCACATCACAACCAATCATTTGTTCGAAGAGACCTACTTTTTTTTTTTTTTTAAATTAGGACTTTAAATTTTTACTTATATTAGGATAGCATTTACTTTTTTTTAAAATTTTTTAATTTTTTAGCATGGATTTTTATACATTTCTTGGGTACAACAGGGTTAATCACATATCTTTGTTGGGTACAAGCTAGTATAGCTTTTTCTGCAGGCGATAAAGATGACCAGGTTTTAAGCAACGTAGCCTGTTGATGTTTAGGACATAACATGATGTTTCCTTTTCCTTTAAAGTGGACTCCTGGTTTTGTGGAGTGTCTCCCAGGAGAGGAGGTGTGAGGGTGTCCACCTCGATAACTCCTGCCTCTCTGAAGTTTGCTCTTCTATAAAATGGAGACAATGATCTGAGCCCTATTGGGTGTGGCAGGGACTCTGAGACGCAGGAACAGGCCCTGTTGTCTGTCCTCCTCCCCATCCTAAATCAACAGGACCGTCTTGTGTCCTGGTGGGACCACCCCTATCCAATACCTTCCTTCCCTCGAAGGGAGCTTGGAATGCTTCCTTGGAGTTTGTCCTTCAGGGCAGTGAAGTTAAGTCAACTTTACCATGTTCCCAGCTTGAGTCTTCACTCTCCGGCAGGCTTCCACCCTGAAAGTAATCCTGGCTTTTGCATTATAGGGCTGTCCTAACACACACAGTTAGTGCTGTGCCATTGTTTTGGGCCAAGTGTTCAGGGCCTGGGAACTGGCAGTGGATTAGCAGCCCGTCTGAAAGCTCTCTCCCCAGAGTGTGTGTTCTGCTTTGAGACTCCCTCATTATTTGCACATTGCAGTGCTTTAAATAAGACTAAAGGGCAAGATTCCAGGATAGAGAGGAAACCCCCAGAGAGCCCTGTGAAACCACCTTATCTGCTAGTCAAGGAAGCCAGGGTCCTGAGCAGTTGAGAGACTGCAATTTTTTCTTGAGTGAACTTAAATAGTGTGTCTTAATTTATGTGGCCTCCCTCCCTCCCTCCCTCCCTCCCTCCCTTCCTTCCTTCCTTCCTTCCTTCCTTCCTTCCTTCCTTCCTTCCTTCCTTCCATGCTAGGGAAGGAACCCAGGCCCTTGAGCCGGCCAGGTGCATTTCCCACCAGGTGGGATGAGTGGCGACACCTGCTTCTTTCCCAGCCAGTTGGCAAAATGCCAACTTTGAGAACCGTGATGGGACTCTACAAAGTACATGAAAACCAGTTCAGTTGTAAAACCTGTCTTTCTCTTTGTAAGAGAATTGCACATTTTTCAAAAGATGGAGAATAAAAAGCACTGTCCCCATGACCAGCAAGCCTGGGGAATCTGCCCCCCCCCGAGCATGGTTCAGCCACATGGGCTTGTTCTCTTCTGTGAAGCTCATCTGCCACGTGAAGCCAGGGACAGGGGTGCAGGGCTTGGGGTTTCCCATGCATGTTTCTCCAGGAAACGGAGCAGGAGTTGCTGACCGGTGAATTCCAATCCTCCTCATCACTATTTTTTGTTTTCTTTTGCGGTACTGGGAATTGAACCCAGGGGCATTCTACCTCTGAGCTACACCCCCAGCCCTATTTTTCTATTCTTTATTTTGAACCAGGGTCTCACTAAGTTGCAGAAAGCCTCACTAAGTAGCTGAGGCTGGCCGTGAACCCGGATCCTCCTGTCTCAGCCTCCCAAGCACTGGGATTATAAGCGTGCGCCACCATGCTCGGTGGCCTTCCTCACCACTCTTATGTCACTACTCCAGAGAGGATGAACTAGTGGAAGACTTCAACATTTTCAGGAGAGAGGAAAACAATAGTTCCCTTGACTTACAGCATAGCAGACTAAGGGTATATAATGATATAACATATAGTGACCCCAGAGTGGATCAGTGTGACCTTTCTTCTTTATGCATGAAACAAGAAATGTGGAGACACGCTGCACTTAGCACAGGGTCCCCGCGAGCTGTGGTCTTGGGTGTCTCCAGGCACGAATCTGCTTTGGCTCTTGGGCTGGGTGGCCGCTGTTGACTGGGTGGTTTTGCGGAGGCTGTCTGGTGCTTGGCTGCCCATGGCCAGTGCAGGGGGGCACCGGAGGACCGTTTGCCCATTGTGAGGTTCTCCTGCCCCTCGGCACCCTTACCTGGTGAGGCCTCGGCGCCCGCTCCAGGCTCCTGAGTCCTTTCTGCATGGTGTTTTACATGGTGAGGGCTGTGGGGATGCTCGCCAAGGACAGAGAGGCAGGAGGCCAGGGACATGGAGACTGAGGACAACAGCAAAGCAGCAGCAGGCTGCCGAGCTCCTCACTCATTTCAGACCTTGCTCCGCTCATTTTGTGTTGCTGGTGTTGGAAGCAGAGACCTCAGGAGACATCTGCTGCTGTTGTTTGCGTTGCATGCATGAAGAACATGCTGGGCCAGGCCAGACAGCTCAAGGTTCCGTAGCTAGTGTTCCGGTCAGCATTCCTGCAGCTATCATCTAAAGACCCGACCAGGAAACGTAGAGGAAAGGTGTATTTTCTTATGGTTTCGGGTTCAGTCTGTGTGAAGCCAGTAACTACTGGATCTCAGGGGATGAAAGTGGGAGGAGGAGGGAGAGCACGTGGCCTGTGCTCCTCATATCATGGGACCCAGAAGCAAAAGAGGGTGAGCAGGGGGAGGAGGAACCAAATATAATCTCCATGGCCATTAGCACTCCCAGAGACCCACCTCCAGCCACATCCTACGACCTACTGGGTACTGTCCAGGTAACTCCATTACCATGGGTTTTGCCACTGCTGGGATTCCGGCCCTCAAGACTCTATTGTACCAACTCCAAACGCCAAGCTATGAGCTCCTCAAGGGAACACTCTGTGTCTAACCATAGCAGCTGGTAAGTGGCAGGGCCAAGACCAGAATCATGGAGGAGTCCACGCCCAGGGCCCTGAGCACCATTCTGTATGGGTAAAGGCTCCTGGACTCCTGTGCTGAAAACATTATAAAAACATGTTTTCTGTTGGCTTCTGATGGCTAGATGCTTAATATCGTGTGTTCTTGGGAAGATGACATAATCGGATTCTTCATTACCTGCATATTTGGCCTAATTGTTTTAAAAATTAGCTACGAATGGGTGAAGAATCTACTGCAGAGCCCGATAGTAAGCTGCTACGTGGAGGCACACACCCGTAGTGACCTTGGTGTCACCCGTCATTGACTTAGATTTGGTTTCAGCACCTCGGTTAAGTAGGTCTACAGCCCAGTAGGTCTCAGTCTCGCAGGGCAGATGAGTGATGTGTGAATGAGGCTGTCACCACTGTCAGAGAGTGACAAAAAACTATGTTTGTCTGATGCTTCCTAGGAGAGTATTATATGAAGTGCAGGGAACAACAACAACAACAACAACAAAATCCCCAGAATCACATATCTAATAGCTGAAGTTATTTAATTAGGCAGGTGATATCAGGGTTAATGAATCATTAACACATCAAAGGAGCAATTAGCTCATTGTTTCCACAATTTCCTACAATCAGGCAGAAAAACTGTTCTAAGTCTATACCTAAGTCACAGAGTTTTGTAAAAGATAATTTCTGTTTTGTTTTCCAATGAGGTCTGTAAATGCGTGCTCATTGTTGGTATTCATGGTGTTGAGTTTTTCATGATTAGTATGCAGGTGTGTGTAATTTTATGTGTAGTACACAGTAGGATAAAGATGGGTGTAGGTGTGCATTTCCACAATCTTTGGCAGCTTCTCCTTTCTCTGGACTCCCTCGGAGTGTCAGAGCCTCTGCCTTCTGCTCAAGGTTGCTGTCTTTCTCCCCCTCATTCATTCAGATTCCTGAAGTAGTTGTTGGACTCTTGCACGCGCTGCTCACCCTTTGCACACTGAGAACATCTGTGTCTTTGCCCTCGGGGGGCGGGAGGAGGGCTTACGCTCTACAAGAACTGTGTAAGCAAGTGAACAAGGAATTGTTGGCAGAACCAGGTGCCACAAGAAAGCGTCGAGGTGTGTGCTTGGACAAGACCTCTCTGAGAGGCTGGTGTCTAAGTGACTTTGTGATGCGGAGGGACGACATTCCTGGCTCAGGTCCTGCATGAGAACGGCATTGATATGGCTGGAGGATGAGGCCAGGGCTGTAGTGCGGGGGTGGGGGGCAGAGGCAGGAACCCCGAGGGAGGGGAGGAGCAAACACCAGCTCGTGTGGACTGCAGGGAGAGCAGGGGTTACAGAGGTGGCCTGCTCTGGTTTATGGTGACAAAGTCTGCTCTGCTTGTTTTCCAGGAAGGTCAGTGGGGTGAGCAGTAGCAAAGAGGGGCTTTAGGGAGAGGCGGGGGGGGGGCCTGGGTCCTGTACCTCTTGGTCGCTCTCACCCACTGGCTCTCTGCCTCCCCACCACTCTCGCTACACAAGTGTCTGTACACCGTCCTCGCTGGAACCCTGCCCACCCCAACACACAGGTGCACAGGTCCCCTCTCCCGAGTCCTTCCTGGGTTCTGCCCTTGGATGTTCTGTTAACCAGGGACCGCCGCCCTCGATCACGCTTTGGGGATGGCACTGTGTGTGCGGTGGCTGCTAGGGTGAGCTGGATGCTGAGACTTCTGTTTTCTCTTTTCAGATCAAGCCGGTGGTACATTGTGACATAAATGTGCCTTCTAGGTGGCAAACATATCACCGTGTATCCCGACATATAAAGTGAGTACGGCGTCCGGGTGAAAACGCAAAACGTGCTGTAGCTTCTCACAGACAGTACTCTCCAGCCCAGCTGGCTTTCCCAGCCCCTCTCCTCCTCTTCCTCCTTCCATGCACCTTCTCTGTGGTTCTATCTGCCAAGAGGTACAGATCTTTCCTCTTGAACCTTCATTTTGGAGAAGCAATCCAGTTGCCACACCAACGTTTATAGAAGAGTTTTTCTCAGGATGGAAAAGTTAAGGCATCTTACACACAATCTACTTTTAGGCTACTTTTATTTCCTCCCTCCCTCCCTCCCTCCCTCCCTCTGTTTCTTTCTTTTGCAGTCTCAGGTATTGGATGTTGACAAGAAACTTAAAAATTATTTTTCCCACCATGAGCTCATGAGTTCTCACTCCCAGATGCCCTTTCGGAAGCCAGCACGCCCCCACCGAATGGCCCCCAGGACGGGATGTGCCGGGGCCTCATGCTGGGTAGGACATGTTCAGACTACGTGGGCCCCTGTGCCGGTCAAGCTGCTGCCTGTTTGGGGATTGTAGAGGCAGAACGTGCAGGACCACACGTGGGTTCACATCCCGGCTCCTCATCCAGGTTCTGTAAGTCTGTTTCCTTGGTTGCGGAGCAGGATGGACGACACCTAGGAGAAAACCACAGTCTACCTGGGCTTGGGGAGTAGCACTTCTGCCCCAGCCCTAGGTCATTCAGGTGTTTTGAGGTTTTAGTTTTTTTTTTTTTTTTTTTTCTTTGTGGTACTGGGGATTGAACTCAGGGGTATTCTACCATCAAGCTATACCCCCAGCCCTATTTTTTTTTTTAATTCTTTATTTTGAAACAGGGTCTCACTAAGTTGTGGAGGGCCTCACTAGGTAGCTGAGGCTGGCCACGAGCTTGGCTCCTCTGGTCTCAGCCTCCCAAATGCTGGGATTACAAGCGTGCACCACCACGCCCAGCTGTTTTGAGGTTTTAGTGATGGAAATCTCTGTGGAGCTTGAGGTAGCACTGTTCCTGCAAACATTCTCGCCGCTGTCATTTAAAACGACTAACTGCACAATTTAGAGGGAGGAAGACTTGTTTGCTCCTAGTTTTTGGAGATTTCCAGTTCAGCCCACGTGAGGCCGGGTGCTGCAGAGCTCAGAGTATGGCAATAGGAAGTGGAGAGATGGAGAGAGAGCAAAGGGCTCTGATTTCACATCATGGAGGCTGGAAGCATGAAAGCCAACAAACAAGGGCATTCAAAGACAGCGCAGGCTCCTGCGGCCACGCCCCCAGGACCCGCCTCCAGCCACACCCACCTGCCTAGGTCACCACCTAGTAAGTCCACCACAGTGGATTTACAAACCGAGGAGATGACAGCCCTCATGCCTTGATGTCATCAACTTCGAAGCTTAGTACATGAGCTCTTTCGGGGGGCAGTCTGCGTCTAGCCATCACAAGCACCCTGCCATTTGTGGCATTTTGCCCCGAAGAGAAAGCAGTTGAGTGAGTCTCCCCAGAGCTGGGAGCTCTTAGTGTCTGAGGGACGCTAGGAGCAGTAGCCCAGCCTGGATTTCATTAGCAGGAGTCACAGCTGCTTGCTCCCTCTCTGTCCTGAGAAGCAGATCCTGGACAGGTGAGACCTCAAAACACCTTAACCCAGCAGAGCCTCTGCCTGGGAAGTAGAAAGAAAAAAGAGGCATCAGCAATCAGCCAAACTTTGCTCCTTTCACGCATTCTCAAAACCTCAGTGACCATGTCTTGAAGTACCTTACCTTCAGCTGCCTAAGGAGCCGCTTAAACATGAGATCTCCCATAGCGCCTTTTGTAAATATGAGATCTCTTTTGAAACAATAAAAGGCCCGGCATTTTTAAATCCTGCGAGTCACATCTTTTTTCTGCAGAATGTGTAGCGAGCTCAGGGAACTAACAGGTTGGTAGGTCTTTCCTGATGAGGCATATATCCCTAATACTACATTTTATGGGCGTGACCCAAGGCATCGATGATTCTCACTTACCTTGACATTTTTCATTTTCTTTCAGTTATAAACTTTTACTCTCACAACATTCTCGGTATCTGTGTGCTGGAAGTTCCACTAGATGGACCCAAACAGCCATCGAAATGCAGGGTTCCTCTACCGAGAAAGGACCTGACCATGTTTGCTCGGAGACCTTGTAACTGTAAAAACAAGCAACAGGGGTTAGGAGGGCATTCTGCACCTTCCACGTTCAAGAGCAAAGGGCTTTGACCACTTTGCAAACTGGTGGCTTGAGGCCGGGTCCCAGAGCTGGCTGCGGCAGGATACCAGCTCCACAAGCCTGTGCCCCCCCGGCCGGGCATCCAGTGGGGACCAGTCCCCCTGCTCTTGGGAGATGCACTAGAGTTGAATCTCGCCTCTTGCTGCAGTTTTGGGTGGGACTGTCCTGTGCTGAGGGCTCTACAGCTCTTGGTCCCTCCTTTTGCTCAGGAGAAAGACTGATCTCTTTCTCATAGAACAACCTTTGTCTGTGCTGCCGAGGCCCTGGAGAGGGACCAGCTGCTGCTTTCCACCACCACGGGGCTCAGGGTGTCAGGAGAGATGCCAGAGTCACCAGGAGCATCCCACTGGGGTGCTGATTAAGAGATGAGAGTGGGACCCTCAGGACCCCGTGGAGAACCCAAGACCCTCATCCCCTCCACTGCCCCACCTCATAGTGGATGGAGGAGAGAAACACTTTAGGGAAAGCTGGACTAGTCATTTTCTGGAGGGCGTGAGCTGCACCTGCTGCTTCTGGGGCCTGAGCCGCTGCTGTGACAGATCTTGGCTGCCATGGAGGATGCACGTGCAAGGTCCCTTCCCTGGAGACCAGCGAGTGGCCTAGGGCTGGCCTGCTTTGTGAGTTCCCCGTGCGGTGCTCTGACACTCTGTGGATCAATGACACCACAGCTTGTCCTGAGTTGGACTGTAATCATGCAGCTTCATGGACACCTTCTCCAATGCTATTTGTGACATTATAGGGCATCTCCAACCCAGCCAGGGGGGACTGCGGCAAGGATTCTTGGTGAGGACAAGGAGAGCCCATGAGTCTGGCCTGACTGGGCTGCTCTTTCCAGGACCCACCTGAGCCTGCTTCCTGCCCAGCCCGGGTTTGCCCGCACAGCCCAAGACAAGAGGTGGTGATGGGTCTCGTGTTCCTAATCTCCTTTGGGAGATTTGGCTTTGGGTCCGGTCAGCAGTCTCCTAGCCATAGTCTAAAGACCTGACCACACAACTCAGAGGAAAGAAGATTTATTTTTCTTACGGTTTTGGCTTCAGTCCATGGAAAGCCGGGAACCATGGATCTCTGGCTAGTCTTGAGGACTGTATTATAAAGGAGTGGTGATAGTGGGCATCCTTGTCTTGTTCCTGATTTTAAAGGGAATTCTTGTAGTTTTCCCCTATTCAATATGATGTTGGCTTTGGGTTTATTGTATGTTACCTTTATGATGTTAAGGTTAAGTTCCTTCTGTTCCAATTTTCTGTAGTGTTTTTTTTTTTTTTTAACATGAATGGATGTTGCATTTTGTCCAGTGTGTTTTTTCAGCATCTATTGACATGATCATGTGATTTTTGTCTATAGTTCTATTTATGTGGTGAATGACATATTCATTTGCATATGTTGAACCAGCCTGGCATCCCTGGAAGGAACAAACTTGGTCATGGTTTTGAATGTATATTGCTAGTATTTTGATGTTGTTTTGAATATGTATTGATAGTATTTTGTTTAGAATTTTTGAATCAATGTTCATCAAGGATATTGATTTGTAATTTTCTTTTTTTTTTGAGGTATCTTTATTTGTTTTCAGTATTAAGGTGATACTGGTCTCATAGAAGGAGTTTGGAAAGATTCCATCTCCTTTAATTCATGGAATAACCTGTGAAGGATTTGGTTTAGTTCTGCTGTGAAGGTCTTGTAGAATTCAGCTGGAAATTCATATTGACCCAGACTTTTCTTTGATGGAAGGCTTTTTATGCTGTTTCTCTTTGTTTGCTACTGGTCAGTTTAGGTTTTCTATATCCTCTTGGTTCAATTTAGGTAGGTTATATGTGTCTAGAAATCTGTTGATTTCTTCTAAGTTTTCCAGTTTATTGGAATATAAATTCCCCAAATAGTTTCTGATGATCCTTTGGATTTCTCCACAGTCTGTGATGATGTCTCCTTTTTCATTTCTTATTTTAATAATTTGGGCCACTTCCCTCTTTCTTTGGGTTAGGTTGGCTAAGGGTTTATCAATCTTGTTTATCTTTTCAAAGCACCAGCTTTTTGTAATTATATAGTTTTCAAAGGTATAAATAAAAAGTAAATCCCCCTCCCACTGTATGTCCCAGTTCCCTCGTGACTTCCCCTGAAGCAACAGCAGTTATGCCTGTTCCAAACACTTACAGGTGTGTGTGTACTACATGCATTGCTGTGCATCTTCACTTATTTTCAGCATGTAATTTATCCTGGAGATGGTTTCTTATCGGCACGTATAGATAAATTGTGCTTTTTAAAGTGGCTGCACAGTATCCCCAAATCTACATGCTGCAGCACTTGCTTAATAGTGATGGGATTTGGATTTGCTGCATGTTCATCGGTTACCTTTCCATCAAGTACTTCCAGGGGAACTTCTTGGATGTTTTAGATAAGGTTGGTCTTCAGCTCCCTGGGGTGGAGATGGACCCTTGGAAACACTGCAGGAGTCTGGGCTCCTGCAGCTCTACCGGCATAAGCTTTTGGAGATGTACTATATCAATTTCTCCATCTGAATTTGTGACTGCCTAGCTTAAAAATTAGAGATTATTTCTATTTCTTTACATTAAAAATTCTAAATTTTAACAGATAGATAGGAGAAACCTGTTTTTATGATTATTATGGAAAATATGGAAATCTAGAAATGAATAAAGAATGAAATAAAAATTATCAGTTATTCTGTTCCTCAGGAACAATCACTGAAACTCTCGATGCACATTTCCCTTGTTTTCTCTATAGCCTGATGCTGTTTCTTCATTAAAAAAATTATTACCTTTGTCCATCTTCCCCTGATAAATACAAATTCAGCATTAATAATTTGGGATGGCCATATAACTGGTTGTATGGTTATGCCACAATTAATTTAATAACTCCTTCATATGTATACATTAGACTTCTATATCTTTGTTTTTATAAATAATTGTATGAGAAATATCTTTACATATAAATCTTTCTCCACATTTCTGTGAAATGACTGGGCTAATGATTACTGATCCGTATATTGCATTGATTTGTATTGCCAAAGTGCTCTTCAAGAAGACTATACTCATTTTTAAGTACATCAACGGGGTGTGAGTGTGCCTATTTCTCAACACTCAGGATATTACATTAAATGTCTTAAAAATTTAGGCAAAAATGTAAATTGACTTTTATTACTACTAGTAATCTAGATTTAGAAAAACTTTCATCATAAACCAGTTAGGAAAACCAACTGTTGAAAACATTGTAGTAATTTTTCATTGTGGTAGTGACAGCACATTAGTGAATTGTGGGTTGATACATTGCATAGAACATTTATTCCTATGGTTTATTTTGGGTGGTTTTAAATATGGAAGAAGTTAAACTCTGGATTGACTGAAAGTCTTTTTTTTGCCCTAGAGCTTTAGAAGGGAAAAATGGATTTTCTTTATCATGACAAACACATTAAATTAAAAACTATATTCACTTGGAGGAAAAGACATATGTTTATCATATTATGTAATTTGCATTTAAGGAAAAGAAAGCTAGTAAGACCTTGGTGTTTCCATCAGCATTTTCACTGTTTGGAACTTGACACCTGACTTGAACAACTTCAGAGGGAGGAAGATTTATTTGCTCATGGTTCTGGAGAGGTTCAGAGGTCAACGTTCAGTTTAGGGCAGACTTATTCCACAGTTGCACCTCCGCAGGACATATTGGCAGAGAGAGCAAGGAGAGAACATATGTAGTACCCAAGGCCACACCTGCAGTGACCCACCTCTAGCATACCCTGCCTTCCAAGCACAAGGTTGGGGGACAGTTTGCATCCAAACGCTAGCAAATAGCAACAGCAAATGATAATGTAAGAATATTAAAAGCCAGAATTGTAAAGTTGAGCTTATGAATTATTAAAGAATATGTTAATCATCATATTTAGATGTAAAGAAATAAACTTTATATTTTACCTTATTAAAATACAACTTACAAGAGTTTAAAAGTATCACCACATGGTAGTGACTAATGTGTCTCAGTCTTGTTAACAATAGAGGGATAATAACTTTGCCTTGGGTTTTGAACATCTACACAGTTTCTCCTTAGACCCAACACACAGGAATACTCATATTAATCCAAAAGAGATCACATGGGAGCTGCTTTGATCAGTCATTCTTGGTGTCTTTTCAAAGGATTGCAGGTCATTTCATGTTGGGAAGTCTGTTTTGACTTATGGGAAGGGAAAGGAAATAACCACATGTTTTCAAGGCATAATTTCAGCTTTCTTTCCAAACGGATGCAATTTTCTTCCATTTTACCCACCATAGCAGTTGAAGGCATATCTATATATTTCAAAAGTAGGGTTTTGTACCAATTTATCTGGGCACTTTATAGAGAAAGATATTTTCCTAACACCATCATGATGTTGGTGGGCTTGAAGAGAGTCTGTGCAGCTGCATGTGGTCCTTGGCAGGGCTCGGTTGTGTTCTTAGAGGCTTCTCAGCCTGTCACATTGTTTTTGCAGTTCTGTAATTATATGTTGTTAGTATGGAATATATATTGTTTATATATGTTAACATATAATATATAAATATATATTTTTGTGTGTGTTTTCAAATTTAAGATATTAATGAGTGCTTTTCTTTTTATTTTTACAGTGTTTTCACAAATGGAAGATTATTTATACCACCTGTAAAAATTATTATACCCAAATTCAGCCTATCAGATTGGAATAGCGTGCTGTCCACGATAGGAGAAAAAGTCTTTCCTCTGGGAGGCGTTCGAAAGTAAGGAGACTCTCGCCTGCAGGAGAGCTGGGGTGACCGTAGCTTGTGCTCAAACTTTCCGAAGAGCGTTTCCTACCTGGTGTAGAGAATTCTAAAATGATTCATCATGAACTCTGACTTTAGTACTTTGAAACAGACAATAATTTCTAAATCTTGGCACCACTCTTATTTTATATCAGTTTTATTATTCACTCAAAGTATTGTGCATTGACTGTGAGCTAGGTATGGTGAATGCAGCATTACAAAAGTGTTGCTCCCTGAAACCACTGTTGGTGGCTAACAGTTACCATTGAACAAGATGCTGCAGTTGGTATCATGAAGGCCTCTCTGTTGGTCAGGAGAAACTATATCGAGGAGCCAGCCTTTTGAGACTTGGCAGGTTCATTTGGAAGTTGATTCCATGGGGCAAGTGAGCATGTACAGAGGAGGCAGCTCAGCATAGGAGCTTCTAGCCTGGGCTTTGGGGTCAAACCTGGAGCCAGATCTCCTTCTGCTATCTGTATCTTTGCTACCTCATGTTTGTCCTTAGCCTCTTGGTGCCTTTCTCCTCATCTGCAAAATTGGAAATGATAGCAGTACCTATTTCTCAGAGTCAGAGTATGTGTCTAGTGCTTAACACAGTATGTAGTAAGGGATAATTTAGGGCAGTGATTATGATCATGACAGGTAAATCTTGAACAAGCACAGTGCGTTGGAGGAAGCATTACACCATACTACTGTTTAAAACTCTGCACCATTGTAAGGGAAGCAGGGAGACCTAAGGCTGGAATACAGGCCCCATGAAGACCGTGCAGACCATTCCTGGTGTTGTCTTGTAATCACTGGGTCCCATTTGTGCACACGAAAGCTCTCTACGGAGGTCATGGTGGATAGGGAGGTGAGAGGGAGGTGAGGAGTAGAGACAGGAGCCAAGTCAGGTAGCTGTGACAAGAATCCGTCCCGACCTTTAGCTTTAAAGACACTAATAGGGAAGGGATGGAAAAGATATTCTATGCAAATAGAAACCAAACAAGGCCAGGGGTAGCTATCTTTGTGTTGGATAAAGTAGTAAAAACTATAAAAAGAGAAAAAAAAAGAAGGCCATTATATAATGACAATGGAGTCAACCGACTGGGAAGATATAACAATTATAGATATAAATGCACACAAAATTGGAGCATGCAAATATTGAATGAAGTAATGTTAAGCAAGAAGTGAAGGAAAGACAGCGGTACACCAATAGGGGACTCTCAACAATGGAGAGATCCGAAAACCAACAAAGAAACATTGGAACTGAGCTGTTCTCTAGCTCAGATGGACCTAGCAGATTATATGCAGGTTACACATTCTCAAGTTCACCTGGAACTTTCTCCAGGATATAGTTAGAACATAAAACAGGTCCTAACACACTCAAGATCACATCATATCCAGTGTGTTGGCCAGCCTTCCATGGCTGTAACAAACACCTGAGGAAATCAGTTTATAAAGAGAAAAGGATTATTTTGCCTCACAGCTATAGAGGTCTCAGTCCATGTAGTTGGCCCTACTGCCTTGGGCCAGAGGTGACACACCATGGAGGGAGTGTGTGTCAGAGGAAAAGTGCTCATCTCGTGGTTGGGAAATGAATAAAAGTAAAAGGGAAAGAGATTAGAGTCCCCAAGTCCCCGGCCAGGGCACGCTCCAAGGACCCAAAGGCTTCCCATTAGACCCGTCTCCTAAAGTTTCCCAATATCACCAAGCTGGGGACTCAGTCATTAACACACAGGCCTTTGACTCTTAAGAGTCAAATTATGGCAACAAGTATATTTTATGACCCTAATGGTCTACAAGTCTAAGTCAGTTATAGGAGGAAAACTGGAAAATTCACAGATATATGGAGATCAACACACTTCTTAACCACCGATGTGTAAAATCACAAGAGAAATTAAAAAAAAAACAAAACTCTTGAGACAAATGAAAGTGGAAATCCAGCACACCCAAATTTATGGGATGGAGAAGCAGTTTTAAGAGGCATGTTTATAATTGTAAATGCCTACATTGAGAAAAAGGAAAAAAATTCAAGTAAACAAGACAACTTAAACCTCAAGGATCTAGAGAGAGAAGAGCAAACCAATGCCAGAGTTAGAATAAGGATGGGATGGTAAAGATGAGGGCAGAAATAAACGAACAGAGACTACAAAAATAATAGAAAAGATCAACAGAAATTGGAGTTGGGTTTTAAAAAAACAAAACAATATTGACAAACCTTAGTTAGATACCCAACAAAATATGAACGAGTACTCAAATGTATCAAATTATAAAACAAAGCGAGGACATTAAAGAAGCTGTAGAACTTCTAGACAGGGCATTCAACCAACAAAAACAGACAAATGAGTCAACCAAAGTGGCAAGGAACAAGTACGATTGTCTTTGTTTGCGCAAGACTTGATCTTATATAGAAAATTCTAGCTAGGTGTGGTTGTACATGCTTGTAATCCCAGTACTTGGGAGGCTGAGACAGGAGGATTGCAGTTTTGCAGCCAGCCTCAGCTTCTTAGTGAGGCCTTCTGCAACTTAGTGAGACCCTGTTTCAAAATAAAGAATAAAAAATAGGGTTAGGGGTGTAGTTCAGAGGTACAATGTCCCTGAGCTCAATCCCCAGTACCACAAAAAAAAAAAAAAAAAAAAAAGAGCATGCCCCAGTGACCTAACTTCCTTCCACTGGGCTCTGCCTCTTAAAGGTGCCACAGACTGGGCACAAGCCTTCAGCACATGAGCCTTTGGGGACACACGGGATCCAGACGATAGCAGAACCCCAGCGTTCTGTCCCTCTCTTGCCATATTTACCCTTATAATTTTTTATACTTCTTGATTTTGGGGGAATCAATGACTTTCATATACCTACATGTATAAAATTATAGTTATAAATGATAATGGGATTTGTAGCAACACATTCATATATGTACATACCATTATTTTGTCTGTTTCCTTCCCCACAACTCCCCTCTCTCTCCTCTTCCTCCTCCTCCTCTTCCTCCTCCTCCTCATTTATATTATTACACAACGACTACCTCCTCATCTTGTGCATAATAGATGCTCAGCATTGGCTGAATTAACTCTTTTCTTTAGATACACGAACTAGGGAGTAAGTACCCCAAAGAGTCCTGGATTAAAAAAGCAGACTAATATACTAGTCTTTTAGTGCTTCTAAAAAGGCACATTATTTGCTAATACTTTCTGGGTTTGTTTTCCATGTATTGTTATAACAATACAGGCCAATTTGTATTAATTTTAGCAGTGATTAGTTAAAATTAATTGAATACCCACCAAGAGCTTAACATGTTCTCGAGAGTTTCTGAGCGCTTGCACATAATTAAAATATGCTTTAATTAAACAGTCTACAAGTGGAAAGCACGTCTGTCCTGGAGGAGCAGCTCGCAGAGGGTTTAATTAGCAGGCAGGTCAGGCTTGTGAGTTTGTTGCTTCTGTGGTCATTCACGTCCTGGTCCTAGGATGTGCTGGAGACACCCAAGCCCTGGGCTATTGGCCTTAACAGCTCCTTCCCACTTCCTTTTTCTCTGTTATTTTTCTGCAGGTTATTTACAATGAATGGACATCTTTTAGACAACTCAAAGGATTTGCAAGACAACCAGTTTTATGTCGCAGCAGGCCTGGAGACTTTCAAGTATTGCCCCTACTGGAGGTCTCCCATCGTTCCCAGCGAAGTCCAACAGTGAGTAGGTTTTGTGCTTCTCCTTCCTGAGTTTTGGTAAGATTAGCCCTTTTCCCCCTGCACATCTTCAGGAGATGTCTGGTTCAGCTATGGGTTACTTTTTCTGTAGGGAAACGTGATATCCTTATTATATTGAGGATACAGTTCTGCAGTTTTCATGTTGGGTGTGGAGGAGCTACTCTTCTTTGGCTTGGCATGTTCACAAAGAGGGACTGTGCCGACTCTGCTCTCTTTTCCCTGGGATTCTGAGTGTTCCGGAGATCAAGAGTTAAAGTGTGCAAAGCAGCTCCTCTGAGATATGCTAGCCAGGCGACATCCAGCAAAGGGTCCGTTTTCTTAACCCGACCGACATGCTTTTTTCTTACCTGCAATCTGAGTGTGGGCCGGTGTCAGCGCACTGGTGTCCTGGTACAGAAAGCCACAGAGTTCACGGTACACTTGGATGTGGCTGAGAGGGCACACCGCAGGGTGTGTGTGTGTGTGTGTGTGTGTGTGGACAAGAAGAATCAAATAGAGGAAGATGGAGACCCTGGTGGGGAGCCCCTCATCTGTCACTAGAGAGGAGACAACTGTCCCTTCTCTGGAGTGTTCTCCCTCTAGGTTTGCCATCTTGAAGAGCCCAAGTAAGCCCCAGTTGCTTTTAATCCTCAGCAAGCTGCCTGTCCTGTAGAGTCCCACCTGAGGGGGTGCCTTGTGCTGCATCCTGTGGTAGGAGACCAGCATGTGGGCTCGGACCTGCATCCCCGATGCCCGCTGAGACCTGAGTGGACTGTCACCGCTGTCTGCAGAGAGCTCCTGTCCCGTTAATCATCCTTGGCAAGTCAAGGGAGGAGGGGGCCTGGCTTACTGCGATTCATTGCTTCCTTAAAGAAATCTCCAGATGCCCCACCCACTACCCTTCCATCTTAGGTTGTATTTGTTTGTGGAATCTCACTCCAGACATCATTGTTAGCAATTCTCAGTGGGACTACACACAGCTCCAAATAACTTTCTAACTTTTCTTTTGTTGTATTAGACGTGGAAAACTCTTTTATGAGTTGGGCATGCTTGTCAGGCTGAGCTCATGTGTCTGTGATCCTGAGAGTCAAGGTAGACCTGGCTGAGCAGGGCCGGGGAAGGAGGAGCGGGTAGGAGAGTCTGGCTTTGGAAGGGCTGAATCCATCCCTGCTCCATATTTTCTGCCCGTGTATTCAGAACCTAGTTTTCTCCTTTGGTGGGAATCAAGATCACAGTGTGGATAAGCTTGAGATAATAAATGAGAACGATTTTTTTTTCTTTTTTGCAAGTGCTTCTCAAATGTGCATGGTGACTATGCCTGTCGTCGGTGTAAGCTCATGGAGGCCCACCTGCAAGATTGTACACAGTTCACAGTATAGACTGATTTAAACCCTCCGTTTTTCTGTCCCAAATGAAGGCCCTGGCATTAGGACTGAGGCTGAGCTCCTCATCTTGAGCCAGCTGAGAGAACAGCTCTGGGGCCTCGGTGACAGGCTGGTTGCCCAACAGATGTCTCCCCTCTCTGACAGTGTGGGCAAGACCTTACTGCAAGGGACTGTCCTCTCTGAAGCCATTGCCCGGCTCACCTACCCCAGAGGAGGGTCTGATTATCCAGCCCTGCCAGGCCAGAGCCCAGGGCCGTTGGCCTCATCAGCGTCTCTGCTCTGCCTCCTGCCTGTTGTGCAGTTGTGGTCTGATTGTCCCTGTCCTCAGCCTGTAGGGCACAGTGTTGACAATGGTCATCCAGGTCCAGGCCCCAGGATGACAGGCACTCCTGACTTCCAGGTTTATTGTGATGAGCCCTGGGAAACCCATCCAGGGTGTGTCCATCCTTGAAGCTTAGCGCTGATCGGTGTTCAAATGTACTTAGTATAGGACGGGATTAGAGGGCTTCCTAGGGACCTTCCCCATGGCTATATCTTTTTTGGGTCTTTTTTTTGTGGTACTGGGGATTGAACCCAGAGACAATCTCCCTTCAAGTTACACCCCCAGCCTGATTTTATTTCGTATTTGGAAGTAGGGTCTCACTAGGTTGTTGAGAGTCTCACTACTTGCTGAGGATGTCTTCATACCCATGATCCTCCTATCTCAGTCTCCCAAATACTGGGATTACAAGCGTGTGCCACCACAGCCGGCTTGTTAGGTCTTTTAATGGTTATCATCTTGAGCAAAGGAAAAACACATCGCTTCTCATCTCACTGTGGGAGAGGACAGAGGCTTTAAGTAGCGCAGCTTTGGCCTCCGCCCCGCCCTCTTTGGTTTTGTGGCCCTAGTGCCTTCTGCATTCAGGGAGCTTGGGCCACGGTGGCCTCCACCTCTTCTGCTCCTGTACGGTAACTTTTCTTCTTAAGGCAAAGCAAGGATCCTTTGGCCCTTCATGGCAACCCTGACACCACAGTGGCTTGATGTCTGCCAGGTGGTCAGGTAAGATCCTGTCTGTGTGCCTGTGCATAGCTCTCAATTTTACCCACTGGATTCATTGCTAATCACCCTAACAGCACAGCAGGCAGAAATGCTGTAAGGCTGAACTGGGTGATTCTCAGCTTCCTTCCCCCGATCCCCACGGCCTGTCCCGTGTGTAAACTGTCTTCTCATGTCACCGATTCATTGGTCATCCCACTCTAAGCAGAGTCCACTGGTTGCTTAAAGATCTCTCTCCCTTGCCAGCATCCTGGCTTCGCTGGTAGTGCGAGAGCTACGTGAAGATACTGCCTTTGTGAAAGTGTCAGACATTTAAAAAATGTCCCATACTCTCATGTAAGAACCTAGGCTGGAAGCTGCCCACAAGCACATCACCCTTGGGCCAGAGGCTACCCCGATGGATGAAAGCGCATCTGGCCTCTGAGACGTCAAGGGAAGAAATGGCTGACCGCCCTGGGCCCCTTCTCCCCCCTGAACTGGGAATCATCACCACATGAGCCCATCTTGGTCAGTTCCCCTGCCAAGGCCAAAGCTGCAGTTACAGTTCATAAAGATGGGCCTGGGCTGAGCTAAGCCTTACAAACTGACTGTCTTTTGTCTTTCAGGAGGTACGCCGACATTGAAAAACACTCGCCAAGAAAGAAAAAAGTAAGTCATTTTTAAAAGGAGAGGTGGCCTCTGTTAAGGAATTCTTGTTGTCTCCTGGCCCTAATGTGGGCGCGTGGCAGGACAAGGCCTGAGCTGTGAGCTCAGACTTCTAAGAGGAATCAGACCCTTCCTGTGAACGAGGGAAGGGGAGCTGAGGTTTATATTCGGAGCTCAGTGTCTAGGTCTGGGAGGTACACTGAGGTATTTGTAATACAACGTAGTACGTGCGAAGATAAAAATATAACACAAGGTCTTTGGGGACAGATAGGAAAGGCACTGAGACTCACTTGGCAAGGGCGGGTGAGGGACATTGCAGGCAGATGTGGCAGTCAAGCAAGGCACCAGGGAGAGAAGCAGACGTGTCGATGAGCATGACAGAGTGATTGTGACCATCCTCACCTGGCCCCTCTGTCTTAGCAAACAATCTCATTTGCTGAGAAATCACTCCTGATTCCACCACCTGTACACCTCTACAATTCCAGTGTGCCAGTGCTCTCTCTTCTGTTAAACTGTCTAACTTCCCGGCCTGCAGGAATCAGATTCCATCAACACCGCCCAGCAGAGTCAGAAAAACCCAGGATATGTGGGCGGGGTATCGGGATGAGGGCAAGCAGGCGCCAGAGGGGAGGTGGGCAAGGCGGCAGCGTTGGGCCATGAGGGGCTGGAAATGTCAGATGAAGAGGTGTACATGTGTAGGGATCCAGAAGTAAGCAGAGGAGTAAAAAGGACAACTTAATAATTGCTACCACTGAGGGCATAAAAGGACTGAAAACAGCCAAACAGATAGGGAAGTCAGTCCAGAGCAGCTGCAGCCTCCTTGCGAGGTGCCGAGTGGAGCCCAGCAGTGGATTTGAAATATGCTGTGCAGACGCCACTCGCACCTGGGTCATTCTACAGAATATACAACCAAGCCTAACAGGCCCGCGTTCTTCAAAAGTGTCAGTGTCAAGCCAGGCGTGGTGGCACACGCTTGTACTGGGGATTGAACCCAGGGACATTCTACCTCTGAGCTCCACCCCCAGACCTATTTTTTTTTTATTCTTTATTTTGAAACAGGGTCTCCCTAAGTTGCAGAGGGCCTCACTAAGTAGCTGAGTCTGGCTGCAAACCCATGATCCTCCTGTCTCGGCCTCCCAAGTATCAGGATTACAAGTGTGCACCACCATGTCTGGCTTGACATTGGTGGATCCCTGGAGGGGGTCTCTTTCCGGCCTCCATAATGTGAGGCGTGCAGCCCATGCACTCTCTCCCTCTCTCTGCTTCTCCCCACCATGCCCTGAGATCTGTGGTCCCCAGTCTCATATGGCTTAAGCCCCAAACCTTAAGAAAACAAATCTTTCGTCTAAGTTATGTGGTCAGTCTTTTAGATTATAGCTGCAAGAATGCTGACGGGGACACTGGGGAAGGCGAGAGACAAGACTCAAAGTTGCTTTGTGGGGCTGTGCCTATGTTATACCATGAGTCCTGTTCCATCCATGTTATATCATGTTATACTATGAGTCCTGCTGCCTCTTTTTCAGGTGGCTTTCTGCGTTGGGTGGGGCCCCTCATTTCTTCACATCTCGGCAGCCAGGTGGCGGGGAGCAGGCATCACGCCAGCAGTTCTTATCTTCTTTGTGCTCCTTACTCTGTCTGCATCATGGCTGCTTTTGTGCCTGTGTAGCAGGGTGGGTCTTCCATCTGTGTCACTGCCCTTTGAATATCATTTCAGAGGTAATAGGACACACATTTGTTTTCTTTATCTGAGAGGTTAAAGATATGGGAAATGTGTTGCAATGACTAGAGTTGAGTGAGGCTAAAAAGAATCAATGGGGTTTTAGAATCCTGGGCCCACCTCCCTCCAGACCACGAGAACCGTGTACCGTGGCTCAGTTCCCAAGCCAGTCCTGCCAAGACCTGGCTTCCTGTGCGCACCAACGTGATTCTGGCTCTGTGATTTCAGGCTCTGAAATAGGTGGAGGCATTTGGCTTGGTCCCCTGTATGAGGGTAAAGATTATTTTCACACTAAAGGAAATAAAAACCTAGTAGCTTGGGATCACACACACCATTTTAATGGCATAAGGTAGTTGTTTTTAGTTTGACATTTCTTAAGCGACATACGTGTGTGAGAGAAGTATCTATTTATATGCTTTTGCCTAGATTCATTTCCAAACACTTGAGTAAAGACTAGAAAAGGAAACACTAAAAACAGACAATTGGTGGCGGAAGGCTAGCTAACGTGGCAGAACTGGGACAGTGCTCAGTCATTTCATCTAGGCGTGCTCCGCTGCGTCCAGCTAAGACTCACTTCACCTCGACTCTGTCATCTAGCTGGGCTTAGCCGTCCCTGCATACAGATTTCAAAACATGTGCATTCCTCTTTACTGAGGCCAGAAAGAAAGCCCCCTGTGGCCGGTGCTGCCAGAGGCTCCTCGTGCCAGGAGTCCAGCAGGAAGAGATTTGTGGCGCCTGTTGGAAGGTGGCTTTTCCCAGGCTTTGAAGCAGTCTCAGAGGGACCTCCTTTGATGGGCTATCATCCTAGTGGAGCCCCTCTCTGCAAGGCTACCTGCAGCTGGAAAGCCAACTGGCGTCTCCCCAGGAGGCGCTGGGAGGGAGGGAGAAAGAGAATTCCTCCTGCCTCTCTACAGAGGGACACGGAAGGTGCAGAGAGGACGAGTCTGTGTCTGAAGTCAGGCTTCTGAGCGTCTCCAGCATTGTGTGTGCTAAGGGGCCTGGACCTCCCCGAGCCTACTCAGGGCTGGTGGTGCTCAGCGCGCCTCTGCTCCTAAGATGCCTTTTGCTCTTAATTTGTACCCTAGGTGAATTCCAAAGGAAAGGAACCTCATGCAGGTGACACAGCACCACCAAAGACACAGGAGTCTGTTTATTACGCCAAAGAAGGACAGAAGAAAATGCTGGTAGAACCTTTAGGCGAAAGCGGTGCAGGTGATGTGCCATTTCATTTTGCTTTAGGCAGTGCAAATGCTACCAGGCTAGTATGTTTTTTTTTAGTGTGTGTGTGTATGTGTGTGTGTGTGTGTGTTGTGTGTGCATGCCTCAGACAAATTTTCTCGACTTTTACCTGTCTGATTAAAATGTTCAGCTTGTAGGCAGAGCAGGACCTTTTCCCCCACTGACGGAAGCTATGGGATCTTTGTGACTTTGGTCAGAGTCAGACAATGTCTGATGGACTTTCATTGGGTTGAAAGTCTCGTCTCTTTCTCCCCTCAGAAGGTGACGTGTATAAAGCACAGACTCCTACCAAGGACACCCAAGGGGCGCTGGAGGTCAAGGAGGACCAGGATGTACAGGTGGAGGTGCCGGTGGACCAGGTGGGTAGCAGGTGCCGGGACTGAGTGAGCCCACCGCTCTGGGTTCTCCTGTCAGCCCCTGTTCACCCTGTCCCCGTCCTCGTCCCCGTCCTGGCTCCTAGAATGTTCCAGCCTTCCCAGGTGGCTACTGTCCCTCCTCGGGTTCCACTTAAGCAGTCTCCTGCTGTCCTGTCCTTCTGACACTCCAGCTGTGGCCCCTCTGAGCACTGGCACACACGTGACTACACATCTAGCTCTGTCCTCACTTGAGCATCGTCTCTGACCCCCACTAAGCTACAAACTCCACAGGGAAGACACTGGGCTGCGTTGCTCAGGATTGTCGTCCCCACACCTAGCAGAGAGTTCCTGGTCCTTTGTAATGATTTGTGCCGGGACTGATTGATGGATGGAACGGCACAGTCAGGCCAGGGGACTGCGGGCCTCCACATCCGTCTCCTTAGATGGGAGGACTCCGGCAAGGGAAGGGAGGACTGCGTGTGTCATCCTGGAGCACGGCGAGCACCTGCCTCTCTCCTCTGGCTTCATGGAGGAGGGGGAAATAGAGTCCTGTGAAAGATCCAGGGGGACAGGAGGGAGCAGATGCCGGGCAGGGCGGGTCCAGGAGGGAGAAGAGGAACTCATGCCGACACAGAGGTTCAGTGAGCTCACAGGAGCCCGGGACCAGACAGGAGTGAAGCCAAAGGATGATAGGGAAGGATGAGGGAGGCCCCAGCCCTGCACCTGCAAAGGGGAGGTGGAGCCAGATAAACCCCGAAATCGCGGGACTTTGTCTTCACTGTTCATCCGAAGGCACTAAAGGCACATTTCCGATTGTTGCTATTTTTAGAGAAAAAAAAAATTAATTCTGCAGAAGGAAACCCTGTGATATGCTCTGTAGACACCAGGCACAGTCAAGTCGAGGGATGCTCAGGCCCCGCTTGGGTGCCCTCTGACTTCTTAAGGGGAGTTTGGGCACAGGCTAAGTGCAGCTGAATTTGAAACACGGTGTCCATCTCCCCCCTAGGTGCCCGCTGAAATAATTAAAGAAATAATTAAAGAAGATGATGAGATCCATACCCACCATGACTTTGAAAACAGCAAGGTGAGCTAATTTCATTTTGTCTTAATGGCTCGGGCCTGAGGCGCACGCCGCTGCTTCCTATGCGGAATGGCGCTCACGTTCGAAGGTACTGGATCCAAGGCTGCCGCTGGTTCAGGGCACAAATGGAACACCAGGAAGCGTGGCCCGTTTTGCAGGTGGCCGTGTCTGGGGTCAGGTCTCCTGTGCACCAGAAAGTAACATGGGGAACGTGCATGGCTTCGGTCCCTATCCCTGTTATAGCCCACGCAACTTCCAGTCACAGACTTGGAAACTTTCCCCCAACAAGCTCCAAGGTGTGTTTTTGGGGAGATGGGGGTGGCAGCCGCTGTGGGTGACTCCATCTCCACACCACAGACCTCCCTTTGGGGTGTGGGTGCCGTGTAGACAGCCTCTCCCGGGGACCCGGCTGCGCGGCTGTCTGCAGTGGCAGCGTGGGCTCGGGCTTCTTCCTGAGCTCTTCTTCCTGTCCAGGAAACATTCCTCCACCCGGGCCCCTTCCGAGGTCCTCGGGGACCACGTGACTGATCTACGTAAACTCTGTGTGTTGGGAAGACAAAAGTTCTTTATTTTAAATATACAGAAACGGACTTTTGAGGTTTGCTTTCAGCATCCGTCTCTAGATGTTTTTCAAGGTAGTTTCTTCTTCTTTTAAATCCATTTATTGGTGCGTTGTCATTATACGTCACACGGAGGTCTGAGGCATAGAGTGACAGGAGTATACATGCACACAGAGTCTTTCCTTCTGGACCCAGCCCCTCCCTCCCCTTCCTTGTACGTGTCTTTGAGATTGGCATTGGTAATTTCATATATCTACACAGGATTATTTAAACTGTTACCTTATTTATGTCTGTGTCCCCCCTTCTCTCTCTCCTCCATTGGAGTCTCTGTTTCTCTATCTGAGGTCTCTTTTGTCACTCAGTTTCTCTCTGGCTTCCACATACAAGAGAAAACAATAGCTATTCGCTTTCTGAGACTGGCTAATCTCACTAAGCATGATATTCTCAAGTTCCATCCATTTTCCTGCAGGTGGCATAATTTTTTTTTTTTTTTCTGGCTGAGTAAAATTCTACTGTGTGATCACAGTTTTGTGATCAGTCCATCTGTTGACGGACACTTAGGCCGGTTCTGTAATTTGGCTGTTGTGAATCTTCTTCTTATTAAGCACACAGTACTTAGAAGTTTCTTGGTGATACAGATACATGCACACAGCACTCAGTAGTTTCTTCTTTTGGACATCTGGCCCCAGGCGGAGGCCTACCTGAGTCCATCCTCTGCAGAGCTGTAGATCAACTCAGGGGTGTTTCCTGCTCATTTCTTGCCCTTAAACTGGTGACCAGTAGCTTCCGAGCGGCCCCCTTGTTTAGGAGAAGGGGCAGCTCATGGGCTGGCGAGCTACGTGCAGGCACTGGAGCTTCCCAGGTGCCTGGTTCCTCCCCTGATTTGGCCAGGGGCATTTGTGGAGAAGGTGATGGATCCTCGGGAAGTTTGTTCAGGTTTTAAAAAATGCCTAAGGAGCTGGGGATCTAAAAACAGTCAAAGAGAATGGCACCTTTAAAAGAGTCCATTCTACCTTCTTTATA
The DNA here is from genome assembly GCA_004027655.1 of Graphiurus murinus. Lineage (NCBI taxonomy): Eukaryota > Metazoa > Chordata > Mammalia > Rodentia > Gliridae > Graphiurus > Graphiurus murinus. The sequence continues at coordinate 27,289 of PVLC010005986.1, forward strand.
TGCTTACACACTTCTTATTTTGGGTCAGTTACTATCTGCATCTAACCGAGTAGGGGCACTTTCAAACGAGGAGCAAAGATCATGTTTACTTTCTTTGGTGACAGAGAGTGGTACCTTTTTTTGTGTGTGTGTGGTACTGGGGATGGCATCCAGGGGCATTCTATCTCTGAGCTGTACCCCTATCCCTATCTTATTCTTTTGTTTTTGAAACAGGGTCTCACTAAGTTATGGAGGGCCTCACTAAGTTGCCGAGGCTGGCCGTGAACCTGCAATCCTCCTGCCTCAGCCTCCCAAGTACTGGGATTACAGGCGCATGCCACCACACCTGGCTTGGGAGAGTGGTACCTTTTTGAGAGTAGGATCCTCAGGAAAAAACAGGCAAAAAGACGAGTCGCTGGTGGCTGGTGCTGGGGGTCAGGAGAAGGGAGTGGCTCTGCGGGTGGCTCAGAGGGTGGGCACCCACTTGGACAGAAGCACACACGTCTCCGTGCAGCGCATCATGTACCCGGTCACCTGGGCAGGCGCCTGGAGCAGGCGGGCTGTCGTCGGCCTCTCTGCCTTTCCGCCTTACTGGGAAGACCACTCAGGTCTCTGCGAGCAGTCACATAGCAGGTTTTATTTCTTTTTTTTTTTGCGGTACTGGGGATTGAACTCAGGGGCATTCTACCTCCGAGCTATACCCCCAGTCCTAATTTTATTCTTTATTTTGAAACCGAGTCTCACTAAGTTGCGGAGTGCCTCACTAGGTAGCTGAGGCTGGCCGTGAACCCAGATCCTCTGGTCTCAGCCTCCCAAATGCTGGGGGTTTTATTTCTTAGAGTGAATCCGAGTGCCTTTCTTAATGCAAGCAACACTGCTGGAGTAGTGGCAGAGCTGAGCACCCAGTCTTTAGCTATCTGGGAAAAAAAGACGCTAGACTTCCTCTGTTCTCTTGCCCAAGCGTTAGTGATATGATGTGCAATGTGCAGGGGGCAGAAGGGGCACTCTGGTGTGTGTTGAGTGCTGCGTGGTCTTCCGATCCTCCATCCACCTCATCCTCTTTAAGGTGGTATCAAACAAGATGGTAAAAAGTGAGATGGAGAGTGTAACTTAGCAGGTCACAGCTAGGAGACAATGGGTTTGATCCCAGGTTTGAATGATTCCAAAGGCTGCCATTTCTTCTCCCTGGTGAACCATGTTGGTCGTGTGTAATTTCCCAGCAGAGATATCTGCTAACCGGCTTTCCCGTCTGTGCCCGGAGCTGACTGCCCAGTACTATGGCTGTTTCAAGGGTGTGATGTGGGGTGGAGAGCATTTTTGTTCCATGGGGCCACCCTCCAGCTTTGTATTCTGCGTGACCTGAACAAAACACGGTTGATGTGTGTTTTCCTGATTGGTCTGCAACAATGCATGGAGTTGAAGGTGTTTGGCCCTAGATTCTCGCATGTGGTTTTGAGGGCTTGGAATGAGCAAGCTCTTTCTGGGCATTGCCACAGCCAGTGCTGATAATGGAAAGAAGCTGTACTCCACTAGTCCTTACCGGCTGTCAGGTGGCTGGATCCAGGTTTGCTCTCAGTGAACTGTGGTTTTACTTGGCATTGCATTTATACATTCATTTTACAAATGAACCAGAGGACGTTGGTTGGATATTGACCACGTTACATTTTTAGGCATGTTGTTGCTGTCTTTACCTCCCCTAAAATAGACTGTGAGATGCTTATGGGCAGAGATTTTGCCTTATTAAATTAAGCATCCTTTGTGGTGTCTTAGACTCTGTGAATGTTTTAAAAAAAATCTGTGAATTTGCTTGAGTTATCCATGACCAAGGTGTTTAAACTTTAATATGCAATTCAGGAACAAGATGCTAGTGACCTTTTGAAGCTGTAAGAGAAAAGATTAATAGGAACATTATTTTTATTGTTATTATTGTAGTATTGAACCCAGGGGCATTCTACCTCTAAGTGACACCCCCAGCCCTTTTTATTTTTATTTTATTTTTTGAAACAGTCTTGCTAGGTTGTTGAGAGTCTTGTTACATTTCTGAGATTATTCTTATAAACCTGTGATCCACCTGTCTCAGCCTCCCAAGTACTGGAATCACAGGTATGCACCACTACACCTAGATTATTTTTAATATATATTTCTAATATTTGATCACAGGGTTTCTGTTCTCACTTTTTTTTTGAATTTTTTTGTGGTAAAGTCTGTGTAACAAAATTTGGTATTTTAAGCCATTCTTAAGCATAGAGTTCAGTGGCATTAGTCATGCTTACATTGTAGTGCAGCCATCAGCACTATCTATTTTCAACACACTTTGGTACCACCAGACAGAAGCTCTGTCCTTCTTAAGCACAAACTCACCATTCCCTTCTTCCTCAGCTCTGATGCTGGTGGTCATTTTTTAAAAAAATACTTTTATTGGCACATTGTAATGATACATCCCAGTGAGGTCACAGTGATACAAACATACCAGCACACAGCACTCAGTGTGTTTCTCTTCAGATCTCGCCCTGATACCTGCTCCTCCTCGTACAGTATTATGGTTAGATACGGTGTCCCCTGAAGAGCCTGAGCTCTTAAGGGTCAGAGCTGATGCAATCAAGTTATGAGAGTTGTAACCTCATTAGTGGGTAAATCCATTGTGATGGACTTACTGGGTGATAACCTAGGCAGCTGGAAGAGGTGAATCCTGGGGGGTGTGGCCTTAGGGACTATGCTTTTTCTTTGAATCTCTTTGCTTGCTGGCCCTCTGTGATGTGAGAGAAGGGTCTCTCTCTCTCTCTCTCTCTCTCTCTCTCTCTCTCTCTCTCTCTCTCTCTCTGCTTCTGGCTGCCATGCATGACCTAAACTCTGCAGACCTGGCCTAATATGGACTGAACCCTGAAATCTCCAAAAACTGTGAGCAAATCTTCCTTTCTCTATGTTGCGTGATCATGTTTATTGGATTACAGCAGGGAAAATGTTGACCAAGACATACATATTAGTGAGATTGGTAGCAATACCTTCATATATGGACATAGCATTATTTATTAGTTCTCCTTTTTCTCCTTCCCACTTCCCCTCCTCAATCCCCTTCCACCGTTCAACTGATCTTTCTTCTTATTTATCTGAACTCTTTTTTGTTTTCTATTTTCTTTCTAACTTCCACATAGGAAAGAAAACATAATTCTTAACATTCTGCAGTGGGCCGATCTCACTTTGTATAATCTCTAACTCTATCCATGTTCCTGCAAATGATTCATTTTGTTATTCTTTGTGGCTGAGTAAAATTCCATTGTGTGTATATAACACATTTTCAATATCCATTCATCTGCTCATGGACACTTAGGTTGGTTCCACTATTTGTTGCGAATTGTGATGCTATAAACATGAGTATGCATGTATTACTATGGTATTCCTAGTTTAATTCCTTAGAAATGATTCTGAAGAGTGGTATTGCTGACTCATATGGTGGTCCCATTCCTAGTCTTTTGAGGAGCCTCTATACTGATCTCCAGAGAGGTTGTAGTAATTGACAATCCTGCCCACAGTGTATAAGAATTCCTATTTCCTCCAAACCCTTGCCATCATTATTATTGCTTGAATTTCTGATGATTACCATTCCAACTGGAGTGAGATGGAGTCTCACTGTAGCTTTGATTTGCATTTCCCTGATTATTGTTATTTTAAGCACTTAGAACCGTCCCTGGCTGGAGGAGCTAGTCTGGTGTAGGTGTTAGAATCTGGTCCTCCTCAGACCCACCCTGGCAGTTGTGGACAACGGCATTTATTTTGACATTATGCATGTCCAATTGCAAAGGAATGGTTAAAATCAAAATAGAAAAAAAAATAGCACTATGCTTTTGTATGACACTTAATCATCCCCAGAATACTTAAATATGTTAATTATACAGTCCTGACAACTCTGACACTATTTGGCACTTTAATACTAATTTCCATCTTCAAAATGGAATGCTATTAACATTAATTAACTAATTTGAAAAGCTCTTCTGTGAGATAATAAAGATGAAATGTGTACTTTGTCCTTGCATGCATTTCAAATGGGGTTCATTGCGTTCAATCTTGATTACAGTGGGCGCTTTTGAATGCTGTGGGAATCAGGGTGGACTGGAATTTCTGGTTCTTATCGTTGGATTTGTTTGTATCCAGCAATTGTAAAGTGTGTGATGTGCCAGCAGCACTTTTCCTTATCTGTGCTACCTGCTAAGTTTGTAAAATGTGTAAAGGTTTTGGAAAGATGTGATTCCTTTTCAAAGGAATATGGAAGCTATCAATGACCGTGCTTAAAGGTGCATCCACAGCCTGTGGATCTAGGAGTCTCCACGGTGGAAGTCCCCAGCTTGGTCTGTCTCTGCAGGGGAGCTATTGGAGAGCCCGGAGCAATGGGCTTTGTGATCCTGAGGGGTTTCTTGGCTGTGGGTTACCAATCTTTCAGTTTTTTAGTTTTTTTAAATACCTTTAGGCTATATAAGCATTTTGTGGCTAATTTTGTGTATTCTCTGAAGAAAGGGAGGGAGAGAGAAGCTAGCTTTAACTTCAGGGTGATCATTTTTCTCCCTCCAAGAGCGTGCTGGTGCTTTTCTGCCGGGGTGTGTGCTGTGTGTGCTCCTGGCCCATCCTGCAGGGGTGTCCTCAGCTTTTCACCCACCTCCAGGGCTCCTCACAGGCACAGCCTTCCTCCTTAAGCTCCCTGGATCCCCTCCGGAGGTAGTATCTCTTCCCACATTGATTCCTAATGGTGTTTCCTCCCCCCCCCTTTTTTGTTTTATCACAATACAGTTTAGTTTTCTTTCTGTTCCCGTAACAATTTATCAGAGTGCTGTTTCAACACGTCTTTCTGTACAGTATGTTATCAAACTTTACTTACTAATTTCCTTTTTTCTGGCAGTGCTTTGTTGACTCTTCCTGTTAGATTTGTCTGTGTACCTTTGCTGTGGCCTCTGGGAGATAAAGGGTTTTGTTGCAAGGGTTTGTACTGAGTTCCTTTTACTGTCATTCTGAATCCTGAGCAGCCTCCCCCTCCCTGGCATAAAGGACTAACTGATCTTGAATTTGGTGAAGAACCTGGAAGATATTATGTCACCCTTGTCCAGCTACAGAGACAGCCGGAGGCCATTTAGAGGCCTCTGGTCCAGAAAGCTGGGGCGTGGCAAAGCCGGGAGGAGAGTGATCCCTAATCCAGAGGACCGAGAATGAAGGAGGATGTTCAGTGAGTCTCAAGGGGAGGTATCGTGCACAAGAAGTATTATTGCCAAAGTCGTGCTTCTCTAGATGATAATCAAAATTTTCTCCTTGAAAATACCATGAAGATAAAAGTTTAACCAAAGGGGCTGGGATTATATCTCAGTAGTAGAGCGCTTGCCTAGGATGTGCAAAGACCTGGGTTCCATCCTTAACACCACCACTACCACCACTAATAATAATAATAACAATAACAATAAAATGTTAACCAAAATAAGGGAGAAAATGTTGGCAATACAAATTTTCTTATGAAGAGCGCATGAATCATTAATACAAAGACAGTCCAATTTTTTTTAAAGGGCAAAGCCAGGCATGGTGGTGCATGCTTGTCATCCCAGTACTTGGGAGGCTGAAACAGGAGGATCACAGGTTTGTGGCGAGCCTCAGCTACTTAGTGAGACCCTCTGCAACCTAGTGAGACCCTGTTTTAAAATAAAGAATAAAAAATGGGTCTGGGGGGTATAGCTTGGTATAAAATGACCCTGGGTTCAATCCCCAGTAAAGTACCACACACACACACACACACACACACACACACACACACACGGGCAAATGAATCAGATGGGAAATTCACTGAGAAGAATATGAATGTGCAAATTCAAATATATCCATATCAGTCACGATGTCCTAATTAGAGAAATATAGATAATAAACAATGAGGTTCCCTCCTTAAGATCAGTTCAACATGTGTCCATTATCGATAAATCCAGATTAAGGATGTAGTTTTCAGTATCTTGGTTGCAGATGGCTAATATTATATTGTCCTGTAAGTACAGGTGCAGGAAACCAGCGGTTCCTCTTAGTCTTGATATGAATCAGTGTATTTTAGAAAGGGAATTTTGCTTTTTCGGTCAAAATTAAATGTGTACAAATCCTTTTGCCAATTGTTTCAATGGCCAGGAGTATTCTCCAAAAATATTAATAACGAAGAATGGAAACAAATGCAAACTTATTGATAGGGGTTGGTGGTTAATTCACGCTTCCCCCATAGAATGTCAAACAAGATGGCTGCGGAAATATTGAGGCCTGGCTGTACCAAAGGCCAGGATGGCTCAGAAGTTTATTAACTGAAAACAAATCAACATGCAACAGAGAATATGAGATGCTGTCTTTTGTCCAGAAATCGTTAACAAGCCTCCCAGTGCTTGGGAGGCTGAGGCAGTAGGATCGTGGGTTCAAAGCCAACCTTAGCAACTTAGGGAGGCCCTCAGCAACTTAGCGAGACCTTGTTTCAGAAGAAAACAAAACAAACATAGGGCTGGGGGTATAGCTCAGAGAAAGGACGCCCTTGGGTTCAGTCCCCAGAAACACACACACATACACACACACACACACACACACACACACACACAAACTGAAAAGGAGGGTGCTTAGAGAAAGGGGTGCTTATGCTTGCAGGTGCTCCCGCTGGTGTTTATGAGAACAAAGTTGGTCCAACCAAGGAAATGAGACCGGGGAGGCGAAGGGTTTACTTACAACATCCTTCTTGCACATACTTGATTACCATGTCTTTTTTTAATAATAGGAAAAAGAAGATGAAAGGCTTTATGAAGATATTGAAAGAAAGGTTTGTACCCACAAACGGTATAGCTTTGCCTTTCCCATTCGGAAGACAAGATAATCCATGGACCCCCAAATCCTCAGGTGCTTTTTAGGAGTACAACCTGTCACACACCACAGCCCTGTCCCCAGGGTTAGAAAACACACTCAGAGGAAAAGAGAGACGTCGTTAAGGTATTTCAGATGGGCAGCCAGTGCCCTGAGAGGGCAAACCAGACATGGGCAGCAGAAGTGCTTGGGCAGTGTCCAGGGACCCTCCCTGGTCCTCGGCAGCCACAGAAGCTGCACCTTCACTCACCACACCCAGAGCGGGCGTGACACTTGCCCAGGTGTGGGTGGAGGTCACACTCCGCAGGGCCCGAGGGTCCAGCCTGGCACTGTCCCCACCTGGCCTGGCAGCTGCTCCATCGCCAGCCTCATCCTAAGTAGGATCAAATTCTTGTTATTAGTTAAATGACTAAATGCTGACGCTAGTTTTCATCTGGGGATGTCAAGATTCATTTATTTAGATTCATTCACTTAGTAAATTTCACTTACTTAGTCTCCAGTCCACTTGGCCTCCTAAGGGCTCCATAAAGAGCCTGGGCCATTCATAAAAATGTGTGGGAAGCTTACCAAATCAAAACCAGAGTAGGGGGACCACTGGGGCCTGAGGTCCCCTTCCTTAAGGACTGAACACGCCATCCATCATGGCAGTCATGTGACTGTGGGAACCTGCCTTACAACCTCCCTTTTCCTCCTCTTTAAAGTTTGTTTATAACAAAATCCACCTCCAGGATCAGAAAGGATGTGTAGGATGTGCTCGGTGTTGCAGCTTGTATCTTTGTGAGCTGACTTGTACAGGGATTTAGGCGGTGTTCCGGAGAGGCGCACTGTGGCTCTTCCTAGGGATTCTAATCTGCAGAGCCACAGAGGAGCACTGGGTTCCAGTTTTAGCATTATCATTAACTTGCTAGGCGTCCTTGTTAAGTAATTTACCCTCTCCACACTTGATTACTTCAACTGTCAATTATATCACGTTTACGGGCTTCCTCTCCTCTCAAAAGCCCGCAAGACAATGGATTTGAAAGTCCTCAGTAGGTAACATAGCTTTATATAAAAACAGTGTTTGTATTATTTGTGCTTAAGTGATACTTAAGGTAGTGAAATTTCACATTCCTCATCTTCAAATTGGGCACTTGACCATTAATTCCCCTGTTAAAACCAGTGTACTCAGTTTTCTGATCCGTCCTCTGGAACCAACTATACCCACACTTGACAGGAAAAACAATAGCCTGTGCTCACAGGGTTGTCCCTCTGAGCAAAAATAGTACCTTGTCTCAACATCACGTCATTCTTTGGAAAAACTGTCACTTGTTTGGCACACGTGTTACCTGCTCTTTTAATCAGAAAATGTCTCTAGACTTGATGTAAAGAAAGGAACTCAGATGTGTGCTTGTGTGTGTCTGGGAATACTCTTTTTTTTTTTTTTTTTTTTGCGGTACTGGGGATTTTTTATTCTTTATTTTTGAAACCGAGTCTCACTAAGTTGGGGAGGGCCTCACTAGGTAGCTGAGGCTGGCCGAGAACCCGGATCCTCTGGTCTCAGCCTCCCGAATGCTGGGATTACAAGCGTGCGCCACCACGCCCAGCTATTCTGGGAACACTCTTATTTCTCTGAGTCTTGGTTTCCTTATCTGAAAAGTAGACGATTTCCAACTTGTGAAGTTAGTATAAAGATTAGGCATATTCCTACACGGCCTACCTAGTGGGCCAGGGGCAAGTTACTGTTTTTCTCCAGTCTAATCCTGGTAACAGATTTATAGACCTGGAGAGCAGGAATTAGATTTTACTTGTATTCACGTTTTTCTCTGTATCAGGTGGACACAACAACTTACTTGCAGATCTGGAATTTTCTTCTGTATCTCACATTAGTTGAAATTAAAGACTGCTTTGTAAAAGTATAAATAATTTATGCTTATTATATAGTTATTTGCATAAACAGAGGAAAAATGAGAAAGAAAGAGGACTGGATTTCTCAGAATCTTTTTACTTTTGTGTATGGATTTATATTCCATTTTTATTTACCTTGTATCTGGTATATTCAAATGGTGCTAAAATCTATTTTAACAAATGCTATGAATCAATATTGAGGATATTTTGAACCTGTAAAGTTTTTTTTTTCAAATTTTTTCTCTTACAGTACTGGGGATTGAACTCAAGGGCATTCTACCTCCAAGCTATACCCCCAGTCCTATTTTTTATTCTTTATTTTGAAATAGGGTTTCCCTAAGTTGCAGAGTGCCTCACTAGGTAGCTGAGGCTGGCCACGAACCCAGATCCTCCGGTCTCAGCCTCCCAAATGCTGGGATTACAAGCGTGCACCACCACACCCAGCAATTTTTTTTTCTCTTATTCAATATAGCACTTGAAATTTTAGCCAGAGTAATTGGGCAAGAGAAGAAAATTAAAGGAATATATATGGGAAAAGAAGTAAATGATCTCTGTTTGCAGAGGACATGATCCTATACTTAGATGATAAAAAAAAACTCTACAAGAAGACTTTTAGAGTTAATAAATAAATTCAGCAAAGTAGCAGGATACAAACTCAACATTTAAAAATCAGTAGCTTTTCAGCTGAGTGTGGTGGTGCACACCTGTAATTCCACTACTTGGGAGGCTGAAACAGAAGAGTCACAGGTTCGAGGCCAGTCTCAGCAACTTAGTCTCTCAGCAACTTAGCAAGACCCTATTTCCAAATTAAAAAAAAAAAAAATAGGGCTGAGGGTGTAGCTCAGAGCGCGCACACACACACAAGCCAAAAGTGAAAATGAGTAGCTTTTCTATACACTAATAACAAATCCACTGAAAAAGAAATCTGGAGAATGATACTCAATGTAATCTTGAATGTTGATTTTACTTGTTTGAAACTGATGTTGGCATTTTTCTTAGTAGAGCTGCCATTCACATTAGAAACAGCAGTGGAATGACAAAATGGCAGATAGAGCTCATGGCTGAGTGGAATTCTCCCAGGGCGGCGGTTTTACAAGTGTTGCTTCATGCGTGTCATCTGCTCAGTTTGATCTCAAACCAGGATTAAGAAAGGACAGTTTCATTTGTTCATACTGAAAAAATGTTCTATTTTTTTTTTTTTTAGAAATATGAAAGTTTATTTTAAGTCAAGGAAAGATAGAAGACAAAAACAGCTCCCCTACATGGAGTGGGGAGGGATCCCCCCAAAAAAGTAACCTGAAATATTCAATTTGATTTTTCATGGGGTATAGTTTGTGATTATAGTGAAAATTAAGAGTCTTAGGAAGAGGGACAGTAAGTACATGGAATAATGACAGTAAACAGATGGAATAATTCACCCAGGAAGAGACTTGAAAATATAAACTAAACTTTTAAATCATGAATCTAGATGTCGAATTACTCTACTTTCATCCTCTACTTTCACGTAATGATAGCTCTATAGAACCCGCCACTAACAAGAACACTGGATAGTGGATTGGAGTGTTTTGTTCCTACAGTGTAGGATGTGAAATGAGTCTGTGGATCATTTACGAGGTATAAGCATCGAGATGGGTTGTCACAGTGACAAGTTTCAGGTGCCAAGCGTGTAAAGAAATGGAAAGTAACTGCAAAACTTTAAAGTCTTCAAAACCAAGTACAATTTTGATTAAAAATAAGTGTGCTATTAGTAAAAGAAAAGCACCTGAGACTTTTTTTTTAGCATTTATAGGTGTCAGTTTATGAAGCGATCATCACCTTTTTGAGGTATGTTTTGAAAGTTTTATGAGAAGTGATCATCACCTTTTTGAGGTATGTTTTGAAAGTCTTATGACTGTGCTGTGTATGGTTAGATCAAGGCAAAGTCCTTTCAAATCCATACTGGAGACAATAGTAACACCCGCCGAGCCGCCAAGCCACCGAGCCGCACATGTTAAATGTTTCAGTGTGATGGAAAAATAGCAGAATGTGTCTGCTTTTGAAGCATTTGTATTTTGGCGCATTGGAAAACAGTACAAAATTACCGAGAGACACATGCGTAGAACTCATTTCCGGTATTAGATCTATTCCTTGGGATACTTGTAAACTTTAAAAAAATGTATACCATTGGGTGTCACTTGGGATGATAAAAATCTCGATGTCCATAAATGAAATGTTTAGTCTATAATCAGGCATTGAAAATCCACTCTCAGGTCTGATTTGGCAGTGAAATGTTGAGTATCACTTTGCAGGTCATCTGCCCTAAGCTGGGATTAATGGAAGACATCCTCTAAGTGGTAAGGATCTGGTCCTCTCCACAACAGAGTGTTAATGTGTTCTGACAAGTCATTCTCTTGTCCCAGAAAGCTCTGTTAGTAGTGCTGGGCCGTTGGACTGAACACACAGTGCCCAGGTGAGAAAAGGTGTTGGGATGTCATGGGAGGAAGCCTGGCCCCAGGTGTGCTGTTTCACCTGGAATGCTAGCCTTTTCCTGCCCAGAGTTCCTGACTTCCTGGAGAAGCATCCTAACAGCATCCTGCCAACTCTCTTACTTACTTGACTTAACAGCATCCTGCCAACTCTCTTACTTACTTGACTTCTAAGATAACATTTCTGGCCGGCCCTCTCGCTCTCTGTCTGATTGTCTTGTGAGTCACCTCTTCAAAGGTTCTGTGCTGTAGTCCTTTCTCCAGGCTCCCTCCTACCAGCAGCTGTGCGTACTGTTTCAATCAGTCAATGTGGCTCGTGCCTTTGTCTTCCCAACAGCTGTCTATTGACTGGTTTAGTTTTTCCTATCAGGGTCAGATCTTTGTATATCTGGAGGAGTTTTTCTCAGGTCTCTCTTTCCCTGCCAAGGAGCACTGCTTGCTAAAAAATGTCCTAGCTAAACCTGAGCATGTGGGATTAGGACATAGAATAAGAAAGAGAGATTTGGTCCTTTTGTAGATTTCAGTTGTCAGTCTACCAAAAGTGATCTACAGAGTCAGTGCAATCCCTATCAAAATACAAATGTCATTCTTCACAGACAGGGAAAAATTAGTGCTAAATTTCATATGGAGAAACCAAAGACCCAGAATAACCAAAGCAATTCTCAGCTATAAGAATCATACAGGGAGCATCACAATGCCTGACTTCAAATGATACTACAGAGCTATAGTAATAAAAATGGCATGGTATTGGCACAAAACAGACATACAGACCAATGGAACAGAAAAGAAGATACAGAAACAAATCCACACTTATCGCCAATTGATTTTTGGCAAAGGTTCCAAACACATATATTAGAGAAAAGACAGCATTTTTAACAAATGGTGTTGGTTATCCATTTGTAGAGCAATTAAATCAAATTCTTACCTCTCACCTTGCACAAGAATCAACTCAAGATGGATCAAAGACCTGGAAGTTAGACCAGAGACTTTGATATTACTAGAGGAGGGCATAGATTTAACATTCCAACAAAGAGACACAGGTAGAAACTTCCTTAATAAGACCCCCAAAGCTCAGGAAATTAAAACAAGAATTAATACATTGGATAGAATTAAAGTAAAAAGTTTCTGTTCACCAAAGGAAACCATCAAGAGTCTAAAGAGAGAGCCTACAGAATGGAAATCTTTGCCAGCTATTCCTCTGAAAAAGGACTAATATCTAGAACATACAAAGCACTTAAAAGACTTAGCACTAAAACAAGAATAACCCCATCAGGAAATGAGCAATCGAACTAAATAGACACTTCACAAAAAAAGAAATACAAATGACTAATACATGAACAAATGTTCAACATCATTAGCAATCAGAGAGATGCAAATCAAAACTACACTGAAATCCCATCTAACCCCAATCAGAATGGCAATCATCAAGAACAAACAACAATAAATGCTGGCGAGGATGTGGGGAAATAGGCACTCTTCTACACTGTTGGGGGGATTGCAAATGAGTGCAGCTGCCATGGAAATCAGTGTGGAGATTCCTCAGAAAACTGGGAATGGATCCACCATGTGATCCTGCTATAGCACTCCTGGGTATCTTTTCAAAAGGACTGAAACCAGAATATTATAGTGATCCATGCATATCCATGTTTAAAGCAGCACAGTTCACAGTAGCCAAATTAAGGAACCAACTTAGGTGTCCATCAACAGATGAATGAGTCATAAAATTATGGGATACACACACAATGGAATTCTACTCAGCAACAAAGAACAACAAAATTATGTTATTTGCAGGAAAATGGGTGGATCTGGAGAACATTAAATGAGATTAGCCAGTCACAGAAAGTGAAGGGTCATAGGTTTCCTCTCATATGCAGAAGCTAGGGAGTAATCAGGATACCAAAGGGACCCCAGATAATGGAGGAGACACTTCAGAGGAGCCAGAGAGGTGGTCTAGGGGAAGGGCGAGGGGGAGGATCAATGAAAGAATCACTTCCATTGACTTTATGTTCATACGTTGTTGGAACTTAGGAAATTTCAAAGCACAGCTGGACTTTGGGTGGAGCCGTAATGACAAGATTAAAAGTAAAACAACAGGCAGTTTTTTTATGGAGCAGTATTTCTGTCATTGGTTAATGTACTTATTTTCTTAAAAAATAGTCATGCTCTATTCTGCTTTTTAATTTCTTGTTATTATGACTCCACCTGAAATCATGTTATGCATAGACACTCACCGGGTACGGGAAGTTCCTGAGGCTGAAGGAGGTCTGATGGAGAGGGGTGCCTCCCCCCCCTGCGCACATGCCCAGAAGCCCCACTGAGGCTCGGAAGCAGCCAGCCTGGTGCGTGCCAGCAGTTACCCAGAGAGCCAAGACAAGACCAAGCGAAGGAAAGTGAGTCGTTGATAGGCCACTGGCTAGGAAACAAGTAAGAAAACAGTGCAGCCTTGTTTAAGTGATCAAATTAATGGTTTATATCAACGAACACGAATACTATCTAAATGATTTAACATCCTTAATAAATGCTAAGCTGAGAACATGAGACAGTTTCCTTTGCCCGCAGCTACTGATGAAAAGACCACTTAAGCATCTTGCTGAAATAAAATGCATACACAAATCCATAACAGTAAGGGGCTCTTGGTGTATGCTTTATCAATCAGCAGAGGGCTTCCATTTAATTAACATTGCCAGAAATGCCAATAAAGCCAGACTTATTTTTTTGATCTAGCATTGTCTCTGACTCAGGGTTTCTGTGACAAAATGAAAGTGGCATTGATTCTTTAATTGATTCTTAAAATTCATTGCTTGCTCACTGTCTTTGCGATTTTTTTCCGCCCTCTCTTTATTATCTTGATTCCACTCTGTCACCACAGCTAAGTATTTTATTGCCTCTCCCAGAGACAGGGTCAATATTGATCAACACTGGAGTCTCGAAAGCTAAGCGTTAGTCGTCGATAATGCTAAGTGGCATTGTGACGAATTAAATATGAAGTAATGCAACTTTTAGAGAATTACGGGTTTCTAGGAAAATAAAACTTAGATTCCTCTATACATAGGAGATTCATTTAGGTCCAATAAAAAGAAAGGTTTTCACGTTCACATGGAAAGGGCGCTTCCTCTCCAGCACAATCGTGAGGCATTCTGTGTCACGTTCATCATCTGCTGAGCATGAGGTCTTTGAAGAGACGGAGGATGAACCAGTCTCTGTTTTTGTATAGTGAACTCCCCGGAAATAGTCTTGTGGTATGACAGCTTTAGAAACCACAGGTGGGGGTGAAATGACTCCACTCTGGTCTGCAGCAGGAGTCTGGGAAGGTCATTGGAGGTAGACTGGTTTTCACCACCACACCTTACATTGCAGAAGCTTCTGTGCTTTGCTGCTGATTTCACGAGGTGGACGGCTCAAGTTCTCAATCTCACGTTCTTCACATCGTCGGTGGAGCCTGATGCCCTTGGGGTCTCTCCCACCTGGTACTGGTTTGCCTTTGAAGGCCAGTGTGGTCTCCTCTTCCCTCCAGCAGACCATCCTCCTCTCCGAGCTGTGGCTTCTGGGCTGTGCAGGGAGGGCAGCGTGCTCATGTATCCTGTCCCTGGGCTCTGTTTCCTAGTTATTTGTTGACCTTGTCATTGTGAAAGGGAAAGGAGGTGAGATGAAACCAAGATACTCATCCAGGCCTCCCGTGCATCGATGGCCTTTATTCGGACATTCGTTTCTTCATTCACTGGTTGTTACAATATTATCTATAGCAGAAGGTTGATTTTAAGCAGAAGAACAAGATTCTTACTTCAGGCCATTTGCTGAGGCACAGAACAGTGATGGGATTTTACTGTGAACAAGCTCTTAATTGAAAGTCAGCTTAGGTACCTCCCATGGGGGATAAGATTAAGGAAGTTTCTGGAACTTTTTGCCTAACTTGGATATGGCTATGTAGCAAGCATAGGACACAAGGAAAAACAGAAGCAATCCTTATTAGTTGGGCCCGTGTGTCCTTCTGAGCTAAGAGTCTACCTGCAGCACGTGGGGTATTGCTCTTGGGTTCTGTTGATAAGTGGTCATCAATCACACTTCTGGTGGCTTCAGGGTGGCAGGCTTTAAAAATATATGACCACATAATGCACAGAGTCACAAAAGAAAAGGATATTATTTATAATTACTTGTTTTCCTACATGAGTTGCAGAGATGCCATGTGTAACTTTTAAGATGTGTGAATTGTTATTTTTTATCTCTTGGCGATACTGGGGATTGAACCCAGGGGCATTCTACTTCCGAGCTACACTCCCAGCCCTATTTTTTATTTGGAAACAGGGTCTCACTAAGTGGCGGAGGGCCTCACTAAGTTGCTGAGGCTGGCTGCAAACCTGCAATCCTCCTGTCTCAGCCTCCCATGTGCGGGGATTTCAGGTGTGTGCCACTACACCTGGCTATGAATTAGTTTTAATCATAAGAATATACGCAATCAGTTTACAATATTCCTGCGAGGCACCTAGCAACCTGGAGTTTAGGTTTGTGTAACTTGGACCTGGTCATAAATAGAGTCTTGGGGCATGAAAAGTGACATTTTGTACTTTCATTTCTAGGAAGGCTTAATGAAAAATCTTTATTGGCTGCCTGCAATACACTCTGGGAAAGCGCTTTTTGGTGAATTTATTACTTAGCTACCCTAAATTGACAGCTATATTTTGGAAGAAAAAAGTGTTTTCTCCCATTAGTAGTTTGCAGAGAGGCTAGAAAATCAGAAGCTGGAAAGGAAGGGAGCCCAAAGGTCCCGGGCAATTTGACTTGGCAGGCGAGGCTGGTCAGGAGCCTTTGGCTGCACCCCATATGTCTTCCTTGAGCTTGGCAGCTTCGCCCCGAGAGAGTGCGGCAGTGAGCACAGGGAGGCAGCTGCAGCCCCAAGCTGAGCTTGCCGCTCCATCGCCGGAGCCTCCGGCCACAGATGAGGACCAGGCTCTCGGCTCTGGGTTCTCATCTGTTCGCCTCCAGGGTCGTCTGCTTTGGTGTTTGACAGACAGGGATCCATGGCAGTTCAAGAAAGAGTTTTGTATGTATAAAGTTCACATTTTTCAGCTTGTAAATAGAGTGAGTAGAAAAAAGAGGCTTCTAAAGAAGTTGTAATGCGTATGTAAGTGATCCCTTGATTTACATGGATTGGTAAACATTGTAATCACAGAATGGGTATGAATTCCCACCTCTGTGGGTGTATTTTGGGGCCAGGTAAGAATGCTCCTAAACACCCTTTAATCGCTGTGTCACCAAAGCCAGGGGCCATTCTCTCAATGTGAAGGTGTCGCTGAGGGCCACACAGATCCCATCAGAGATTCCGTGTCACTGTGAGCCACACATGTGTCACACACTCTTGCACCTGCAGCTGATGGATGAACCGTGCTCTACTCTGCCTTCTATTTTTTTTTTAGATCTCCCCCTTTTTTCTCTCTAGCTTCTATCTATAAGAAAAAACATATGACCCTTGACCTTCTGAGACTGGTGTATTTCGCTTAACATGATATTCTCTAGTTCCGGCCATTTTTCTGCAATTGGTATAATTTTGCTCTTTATGGCTGAGTAAAACTCCGTTGTGATAGACACCACACTTCCTTTATCCGTTTATCTGTTGATGGATGAGTAGGCCGGTTTGATAACTTGACTATTGTGAATTGCGCTGTTACAACTTAGGTATGCATGTATCACTAACTAATCACTATACTATGTTGGCTTTAATTCCTTTGGACAAATACCGAGGACTGGTGTGGGTGGACCATGTAGTGCTTCCATTCCTAGTCTTTTTTGTTTGCGGTACTGGGGATTGAACTCAGGGGCATTCTACCTCTGAGCTATACCCCCAGCCCTATTTTTTATTCTTTATTTTGAAACCGGGTCTTGCTAAGTTGTGGAGTGCCTCAGTAGGTAGCTGAGGCTGGCCTCGAACCTGGATCCTCCGGTCTCAGCCTCCCAAATGCTGGGATTACAAGTGTGCGCCACCACACCTGGCCATTCCTAGTCTTTTGAGGACCCTCCATAGTGGTTGTGCTAATTTATAATCCTATAAAGAACGTATAAATATATTTCCCCCCACATCCTTGCCAACATTTATTATTATTTGTATTCTCAATGGAATGAGATAAAATCTTAGTAATGCCTGGCTTAGTGTAGTTTCAATTGCATTACCCTGATCGCTAAAGATGTTGAACATTTTATCATGCATTTATTGTTCATCTGTTATTTCATCTTTTCAGAAATATCTGTTTAGTTCATTTGCCCATCCATTGGTTAGGGATATTTGTTTTTTGGTGGTAAGTTTTTTATGAATTACTTTCTCTCAGAAAAGTAACTGGCAAAGATTTTCTCCCATTCTGTACACTCTTTTTTCGTGCTCTTAATGGCTTCCTTTACTGTGCAGAATTATTTTAACATGATGCTATCCCATTTAATTAATTCACGGTTCTATTTTCTGAGTTCTGGGAGTCCTCTTGAGAAAGTTATCTGTCCTTATATGTTGGAGTGTTGATCCTATGTTTTCTTCTAGCAGTTGTAAAGTTTCTGGTCCAATTTCTTGGTCTTGGTTCAACTTTGAGTTGATTTTGCAGGGTGAGAGATAGGAATCTAGTTTCGTTCTTATACACATGGATAACAAGTTTCCCAGTGTCATTGGTTAAAAGTCTGTCTTTTCTCCAACATGTTTTTGGCGCCTTTGTCAAGGATCAAATGACTGTATCTGTGTGGGTTTGTCATTGTGTCTTCTATTCAATTGGTCTCTGTGTTTGCTTTTATGCCACTGAAATACTATTTTTTTTGTTATTGTAGCTCTGTAGTATAAATTGAAATCTGGTATTATGATACCTCCAGAGTTGTTCTTTTTGTTTAGCATTTACTTGGCTATTTTGTCTTTTATTCTTCCATATGAATTTAGGACTGCTTTTCTACTTCTATGAAGAATTTCATTGGTAGTTTGATGGGTATTGCATTGAATCTGTATATTACTTTTGGTAATATGTCCATTTTAACAATACTAATTCTTTCTATTCATGAACATGGGAGGTCTTCCTATCTTCTCGTGTATTACTCAATTTATTTCTTCAGTGTTCTATAGTTTTCATTGTAGAAGTCTTTCACCTTCTTCATCAGATATATTACAAGTTATTTAATTTTTGAGGCAATTGTGAGTTTGTTTTCCTGATGTATTTTTCCAGTGGATTAATTATTGGTGTATAGAAAAGCTATTTTTGTTCGTTAATTTTGTAGCCTGCTACTTTGCTGAATTTACCAGCTTTAGAAGTTTTCTCATGAACTGGTGAACCTTTTTCTTGAGGGGGTATTCTCATTATAGGATCTTTTCATCTACAAAAAATGATAATTTGACTTCTGCCTTTTCTATTTGCATTCCTTTTATTTCCCTCTTCTGTCTTAATTGCTCTGGCTAAAATTTCAAATACTATATTGAATAGCAGTGTTGAGGGTGAACATCCTTACATTGTTCCTGATTTTAGAGGAAATGCTTTTAGTTTTTCTCAATTCAGCATAATGTTGGCTTTGAGGCACTAGTATTTGGGCTATAAATTTGTTCCATTTTCTTGTTGGATTGTTCACTTTTCCAGTTTAAAGTGACCTTCTTTTTATCTTATGCTAAATTTTGGCTTGAAACCTCTGTGTGTGTGTGTGTGTGTGTGTGTGTGTGTGTGTGTGTGTGTGTGTGTAATATAAGAGTAGCTGTTCCTGCTTGTTTGTGGTCTCCATTTTAATGAAATACTACTGTTTTTATCCTTTTACGTTTAACCTGTGTCTCTGTTTGCCTGTGACATGAGTCTCTTTTAGGCAACATATAATTGGGTCTTGTTTATTAATCTAACTTGCCAGTCTATGTCTTTTTTTTTTTTTTGAGAGTTGAGACCATTTACATTCACTGTTATTACAAAGAGATGCTTATTATTCCTGCCATTTTGATTCATGTATAATTTTTTATTCAATTATAATTGTCATTTGCTTAACTACTCTCCCAGTGATATGTATCCTTTCTTGAGTCCTGGAGTTTGTTTATTTTGAAAAGAGCTACCAAGAACTTTTATACACAGATTGGGTAAATACCTAAGAGTGGGATTGCTGGTTCATGTGGCATGCATAGATTTTACTTTGTAAGAAAGTAGTAATGTTTTCCTAAGCATCTGTGCACTTTTGCAATCCTACCAGCAGTGACTGAGCTTTCAAGTTGCTCTGCCAGCAGTTTGTGTGGCCAATTAAAAAGTTTAGTGATTTTGTAGTGATATTTCACTGTGATTTTACTCTGAGTTTCTCTAATGACTAAGATGGTGGTGATTTTCCCATTGCTTATTTGCCATCTACACATCATCGTTGGGTACATGTGAAAAACTTTTGCCTTGGTTTTTATTATTGGGTGGTTTATTTTGTATTTACTGTGTTTTGAGGCTTTCATATGAATTCTAGATACAAGTTCTTTATCAAATACATGTTTCAAAAAATTTTAGTATGTGGCTTATCTTTTCATTCTCTTAATACTGTATTTTGAAGAGCAGGAGTTTTAAATTCTGACTTCTAAATCATCTGTTTTTCTTTTTGTAAGTCATGCTTTTCATGTCACATTTAAGAGATATGTGGCTAATACAGAGTCTCAAAGATTTATTCTATGTTTTATTCTAGAAATTTGGAGGTTTTATGTTTTACATTTATGTCCAGGACTAATTTTTATATGTGGTGCAGGGTAGGAAAGAGCTTTTTCCATATGGCTGTCTAACTGTTGTTGAAAAGACTATCCTTTCTGCCTAAGAATTGTTTGCATGCTTTTTGTAATCAATTAATCCTATTTGCATTGGTTTGTTTCTGTACTCTCAGTTTTGTTTCAATCATCAGCAGATCTTTCTTTTCACCAACAGCAAGCTTTCTTGATTAAAGTAGTTTTGAAGTTAGATTATGTGAGACCATCTAATTTTTTCATCATTATTTTGGGATATTATAGATATTTTGCCTTCCAAATAAATATTAGACTTGCCTTCTCAATTTCTATAGATGTCTGCTGGGATGGTAGGGATTTCAATGATAATATTAATCAATTTTAGGGAGATTCTTTATGTTAATAATATTGCATATGATATACCATGAATATGGTCTATTTAAATCCATGATTTTAAAAACCAGTGTTTTATAGCATTTTGCATACTGATTGTACACATTGTTTGGTTAGATTTATGCATAATACTTTATTTTATTTTTTTGCGGTACTGGGGATTGAACTCAGGGGCATTCTACCTCCGAGCTATACCCCCAGCCCTATTTTTTATTCTTTATTTTGAAACCGAGTCTCACTAAGTTGCGGAGTGCCTCACTAGGTAGCTGAGGCTGGCTGCGAACCCGGATCCTCCGATCTCAGCCTCCCGAATGCTGGGATTACAAGTGTGCGCCACCACGCCCGGCTAATACTTTATTTTAGGAGCTAGGGAACATGGCGCATAATATTTCAAATTCTCTATTAACATATGGAAAAACAAATAGAGTTTTTAACTGATGAGATTTCCAATATTATTTATTTATTTTTTATTGGTACATTGTAATCATACATCTTTGTTAGGTACAAGGTGGTAAAGGTATAAATTCTCTCATTAACATTTCTCATTTCTCTTCCCCACTTCCCACCTCACTCCCTCACCCTCCCTCCTGCTCTTTTATCTTTATAGTTTCTTAAGATTGAAGTTTTAGTTCCTAGTATAAGATCTTTCTTCCTTTTTAATACAAAATTTAAAGCTATGACTTTTCCTCCAAGCACTGCTCTAGGGGTAGCTCATAAACTTTGTTGTGTTTTAGATTTCATTCATCTCAAAGCCTGTTCTAATTTCTCTGTGGTTTCTCCCCTGACCTGTATTTTATTCAGAAGTATTTTCAAATATCTGTGAATTTTCCAAGTTTCCTTCTGTTACTGATTTCTGTTTCATTCCATTGTGTTCAAAGAACATTTATTCTATGATTCCATTCCCTTTAAATTTATTGAGACTTGTTTTATAGCCTAATATTTGGTCTATCCTGAATAATGTTCTATGTGCATTTGAGAAGAATATGTGTTCTGTAGTTTTTTGGCTGAAGGTTCTACTGATACCTTTTACATCTAATTGGTTCATGTTATTGCTTTAGTCTTCTATTTCTCTGTTGATCTAAAAAGTTAGTTGTTATATTCATTATTAAAATGGGGATATTGAAGTCTCCAACTGTGATCATCGAATTGTCTATTTCTTGCCTCAATTCTGTCAGTTTTCACTTTATGTGTTTTGGGACTCTGCTGTTAGGCTTCTTCATTTATTCAAGATATTTTCTTTTTTTTCTATTTTATATGCTTTTATTGGTGCATTATGGTCTCACACCATAATGTATATCATTGACATTGACATACATGCACAATACTTGGTGCCCTCCTCGTCTCCTCCCCCATACAGAGTACTGAGATTGACATTGGGATTTTATGGAACCAACCCATCGACAGATGAATGGATTACAAAATGATGGGAAATACACACAATTAAATTCTACTCTGCAATAAAGAAGAATAAAATAATGTCATTTGCAAGAAAATGGAAAGATTTGGAGAGCATAATGTTCAGTGAGATTATCCAGTCACAGAAAGGGAAGGGACATATGTTTTCTTTAATATGAACAAGCTAGGGAGTAACTGGTATACCAGAGGGACTCCAAATAATGGAGGAGAAATCTCAAGATATTTTCAATCTATCCTTCTTGATAGATTTTCTCTCTCACATTTTTAAAGATGTCATTCCATTGCTTTCTGGTTTTCATTATTTCCAGTGAGTTCCCTGCTGTAATTCTTTATCTTTGTTTCTCTGCGTATCATGTGCCCTTTGCCCCTCTGGCTTAGTACAAGCTTCCCTGTTTGGTTTTCAGCAGTTCAAATATTTATGTGTATAGTAGGTACTTCAAAATTTCCTCCTCTTTATCCTCATTTTCTTCTTACATGTTTCTGTTTATCTTTCTTGGTGTCCTTGGAGCTTCTTGGATCTGTGGTTCAATATATTTCATCATTTCTCAAACATTTTCAGCCACCATCTGTTCCTATGTTTCTGGCTCCATATTCTCTCTGTTTTCCATCTGGAACTTCAGTTGTGCATATGTTAGATCATTTGAGCTTGCCCCACCACTCTTGGATGCTCTAACCCTCCTTTCCTCTTTGTCTTTCCAATTGGGTGAATTCTGTTGATCTGTCTTCAAATTCAACTATTTTCTCTTCACTGTGGCTCTGTTTATCTTACTGAGAAGGTTATCTAATCCTCTGTTACCACTTAAAACATTTCTAGCATTTCCATTTGCTTTTTTTTTCTTCTTGTTTATTCTCTCTGGTGAAATTTCTCATTTGTTAATGCCTAATGTTCACCTCTTCCACTGGAGCAGGATCTGGTAAACCTTTCTGTGGAGAGATGGGTAGTGAATATTATTCTGTGGGCCACGTGGGCTCCGTTTCTAAATGTATCAACCCTGCTGTTGTAGGGAGAACGTGGCCATCGACACCGAGTAAACATTTGGGTGTGGCAGGTGCCCTTGGGCCTCCTTGTGCATTCCTGCTCTAGGGCTAATGTATGTACTAGAGTTGCTTAGAATTCCCTGTAGGAGGACTCCAGTACATGCTTGTATTTGGTCCCATGGATTGCTTATAATCTGGTGGTGGGTTGTTTTTCTTGCTTTTCCATGTATTTGAGAAATTCTGGTTCAACATTTAATCTCGTAAATGATGGGTTGGCCAAATTTTTCTCTAAAGGTCCAGAAAATAAATATTTTAGACTGGGTGGGGGGCACATTGGCTCTTTTGTAAGTCTACCATCCTGTTGCACAGCACAAGCAGACATAGACAATAGATGAGTGGATGGGTGTGTTGTGTTCCAAGAAACCTTCATGCACAAAGCGGTTGGCAGGCTGGATTTAACCCCCGTGCTGTAGAGACTGAGCCCTAAGCGTGTGCACTAAGCATGGGCGCCTCCTCCTCTGTGAGGCCTTTAATTGGGGCTTGACCCATCCTAAACGGGAGGTTAGGTTTAGTACATTTTTGTCATGGTTGCCCTCCCTGTGTGAATGGCTGAGTAGGGGCTGGTTTCCTGGGGGAGAAGTTCTTCACATTCCCCTCCCAGCTTCAGCTCTGGGTGCTCTCCTGCCCACCCACCCCTGTTTCTTTCCCCCCTTCCACTCCCAAGGAGAATTCTATTCCATTCCTTTTCTGGCCCATGATGGCTCTTCACAGTGCCCTGGGGGGTGGCAGGCTTTGCTGTACTTCTCTTAGTAACTTAGAGCTTTGTCCCCAGAGGGGGGGGGTCTGGCAGGGGGCAGCGGGGTCCCCTCTGGATTGCATCATGAGCACACTTACTCTGACCTTCATCCCCAGGATCTCCTGTGAGCACTCCGTGGGGGCATGGGTGCAGTCAGTCTCCCCTGGGTCTGCAGCTCCCCGGGCTGTGTGCTTTCCTGTTTGCCTATGCTCACTAAAGCTCCTAGCAAAACTCTTCTCATTTCTTCTTTGACTGTCTTCCTCCCTCTGGAGGAAGACCCTGGGAAGCCACACTCCAGTTCTGCATCTCCTCGGAGGGTCTGTCTTTGGGCTCCTTGGATGCTCTGTGACCACAACTCCTCGATGGGTCCAAGGTCATATTTTGTAGATTATCTGGCTTTTCTTTTTAATTGTTAGGGTGGGAGTGATTTTCTCTCCAGTTTTCTTTAAATCTTCTATATTAAAGCAGGATGATTTTGACATGGAACACTTTTGGAGGACAGGTTGTTGGAAAACGTGGAGCCGTCCATGGGAGTCGATGTGGGCTGGGTGCCTAGGTCCTGGTCTCCATCTGGATGGTTGACTGCTCGGGTGTATGTCCAACAGAGAGGCTGGCACTGAGGCCAGACTGCTGGAGCTTGCTACACAGCAACACCTTAAGGGCTCACATGTCTTGGTTGGGGCGAGGCTGGCCCTGGCTGTAGCCAGACCGCCTAAGACCAGCTTCCATGTGTTGACAAGGTATCTTTAAACACCTTACTATCTTCAGTGCACTAACCCTCATCACAAATCTTACGTCTCAGGATGCAGCATAGCTGAGGATTCCGATCCAGCGGCCTCTTGTTTATGGTCTAGAGAAAGAAGTATTAGCTGCTAACACTGCTGGTTTCTGTTTCAGGGAGACAATTCAGGAGTGTCTTTTAAGAAAAAGTTTCCCTTAAGACACAACACAAAGAAAAAAGGTATGTTATGTAGATGTTGAAGAAATAGAAATATATATATTCTGTAGTAATTCAGACAAGGAGCGGAATACTTATAAGAGCTTGCTATTAACAGCTAGAGTATGACAGGTAAAATTTATCTCCCTGAAACATAGTTAAAATATGCGGAGAACGCTCCGTAGAGAAAAGACCTTACTACCCACTCCACATCCCCTCCATGTCCTGTAAAACCCACAGTATCATCAAATTGTAAATTCTTTTCCTAAATGTTTCCATAACTGTTTACTGATAATCACACTTTTTTTTTTTTGCATTTGCAGTTTAAAAAGCAGTTTACAAAGAGTTTTCATGTGTATGGCTTTCTGGTATAACAGTAGCCATGGAGTAGGAAGATGATATATATTAACAGTATTAAATGACATCATATTTGGGAAAATGCTTTGTCAAGTGTAAAAGTTCTTCGGAGGCATTCACTCTCTGTCATTATGTAAGTTGGATATTTTACAGATGAGGAAGCTGAGGCGTAGAAAGGACAGGTGTCCTGCTTAAGGTCAGGTGGCCCGTGACTGCAACCCGGAACTGTCACTCGGCCAGAGCTTGCTCACTGGCTGAGTTGTCTGATGTTTGAAGTGTGTGTGTGTGTGTGTGTGTGTGTGTGTGTGTGTGTGTAGGCACTGGAAAACCAGCAGCTCATGCCATAGCTGCGTGCTGTAGCTAAGAGCTTCATCAACACCAATGTGCTCATTGGGCGTAATCTAGTCCCCCCAAATAAAGCACCTAAAGCCCACCCTGTTCATTTTTTCAAAGTGTGATGATTAAGATCTTGTGAGGTTGCCACATCTCCTATGAGGCTACTTGGCAGTAAGGATCGCCATTTGAGCGTCTCCTCTCTGGCCAGCTCCCCCTTCCTCTAGCTCCTCCCTAGTATTTTTTTTTTAGGTGGACCCTCAGGGTGAGGACCTGGACATCCTTTCTCTTGAGAAGACATGGGAGGGGAGGACTGTCCAGCAAAGGGAGGGGTAAAGGGGCTTTGCAGCTTTGGGGGGCAGGAGCACGGGGACCCACATCCCCATCCTGTGGGTCACTGTCACCCTGCACAGCCCGCTGGCTGCCTTCTCTAAGCCTTCCCCTGGTCAGAGCTAGAGAGAGTGAGCCCCCAAGGGAGGACTTGAAGGAGAACAGAGGTCACCGGGAGCTGCTGGAAGGTCACCTGTGGGGTGGGAGCACTCGGGTCTCCTGGAGCATGGAGAGGTGAGGCTGCCAGGAGCCAGAGGCAGAAGGGGCAGGGGCTCTGTGTGTGGGCCAGGAACAGCATCGGCCAGGGGAACCAGGATGCGGTGGCTTTCAGTGTGAAACTTTGTGGGGGTGCAGCGATCTTTCATGGTGTTGCTTTCCTGTGGCCTAGGAGAAGAAGACAGGTTAAAGAACAGAGGCTTATTAGGGACATTATGCCATGCAGTATGCCATTTTCTTTTTTTCCCTCCCTCCCTTTTCCCTTTTCTTTTTCCTTTCCTTTCTTTTCCTTTCCATACTGGGGATTGAACCCAGGGGCATTCTACACCTGAGCTACACCCCCAGCCCTATATTTTATTCTTTATTTTGAAATAGGGTCTCATTAAGTTGTAGAGGGCCTCACTAAGTAGCTGAGGCTGGCTGCAAAGCTGGGATCCTCCTGTCTCAGCCTCCCCAGTACTGGAATTACAAGCGTGCGCCACCACGTCTGGCATCATTCTCTGTTTTAATTTCAAAATTCCCCGGTAATTGTTAATAGTTCACTCATCAGTCTTTCAACCCCACTTTCCCTGAATGCTGGGGAAATCTAGTTTCCACGGAAGGCTGGGGAAGTTTTCCTTTGGGTTTCTCCTCTTCCTGGTAGCATAAGAGAAAAAAAAAAATCATCGTTCCATGTGATAAGTGCCAACAAGATCATCAGAGAAGCTTTTTCTGTTTTCAAGAAGAGAGCTTTATACAGTGGATCCTCCAGATATTAAAATACCAAGGTGGTTCTTGCACCCCATTGGAGAAGTGCACTTGGCCCCCACATCGCCACCTAGTGACCGGGAGAGAGCATTACAAGTAAGTCTGATGGAAGCCTCCTTCAGTTCTAGAGCTGGCCTGCCCGCTTCCTCTCCTTTCTTTCTGTTACCTGATGTTTTTCATTGAGGGTGCTCTGCAGGCGTCCCCGCCTCAGAGAGAAGCATGCACAGGCAGAATCAAACCCACCTGCCCCTTTCTGCGTTTCCCAGACAATGGCTTGGGTATTCTTAAAATCCCATACTTTTATCGAGCCTTGAGTTTATAAAACTTTGTATATTGAACCATCTGCTGGGACCATAATTTAAAAATAGGCATAGATGGTAAAACACCCTGGTAGACATTTCCTTTTGGCTTTTATTTTTGTGGTAATGACCTTGCCAGATGATTATTCTCATTTTACAGAAGGGAAAAGAGGGGTCACCTGCCTTGTCCTTGGTGATGGAGGTGACAAAATACAGTTGGAGTTCAGGTGCATCAGCCCTGGAATCCCTTCCTGGATTCCATTGAGCATGATGAGGTACTGAGACATATTTGCTGAGTCCTTACCCTCATTTCCAAGTGCTCCTTTCCCCTGGGGCTTTACCAAGAGTTCTCAGTTCCATTATAGGCTTCAAGGTCTCTGAGCACTTTTTCACTGAAGCCCGTTAGACAGGGCTGCTGAAGTTAATCGGCCAATCTGAGGCCACCAGACATTGGAGTCCGGCACACAAGATTTATTTTGGGGAGGGAGGGAAGGAGCCAATTTCTCACCTCACTTAAAAAATGTTACCCTTCTTTGTGATCCTGATGGCTGTGAGTCACTGTCAATCCTGGCACGTGCGAGGGAGCCCACTGCTTAGAAAGCCCGAGGTTCTTAGCAGTGCCAACAATTACTTCTGCTATGTCAGAGTTTGCAAGTTTCATTTTTTTTTTTTCTGGGAGAATGAGGTAATTTTATGTCCCTGAAGTTTAGCTCTAGGCAGTCGTGAGTTTTCAGTAGCTCACTGGGTATAATTTCTTGGTTTTATTTTATTGCAGTTGCTTTTGTTTGTTTATTTTGGGGGAATTAGGAAGTGGAGGGGTACTCAGAAGCAGGGACGAAAGAAACAGAAAGTAAAGACCGATTTTTCCACTGTGGTTTTTAGCTTGCTTTTGTTCTCAGTGGCCAGGTAGCAGGAACAGGACCCCTGAGGCCGGGTTGTGCAAACCCACTTTCTGGTGCAGGGTGGCTGCAGTTTCTTACCTGTGGGTTCCTTTGCCATGGAAGTATCTAATCACAAGGTGGAGCTTAATCAGGCCAGATTCCCATTCTGAAAGGCTGAGCCATCGGATGTCTTATTTTTATTTTTGGCTGCAATTTTAATCATTCTGGCAACAAATGAATTATTTAAAAATGAACTTCTAATATTTTTTTGCAACCATAAATTAGCTTGGCATTGTGCTGATCTAGTATGATGATTATTGAAAGAATTACAAACATTTGGAACACCTGGGTCCAGTCAGGGAGTCGAGCCTGGAGTCCAGGGGGCAATGTGAATCCTGTGACTGGCTAATCTTTTTGACCACCACCTCTCAGTTCAGAAGCACACCCCGACTTTGCAGTTCATTCCCTCTGGGCTGTGCTGGGCCATTTTGACACCTCATTTGCTTTGGTGGTAGAATCTTGCTCCAAGAGAAATTAGACATACTGACTTATTTTTAAATTCTCTTTTTGTATCTTTGGGTGGAGCCATGAAGATTGGCTTCCCTTGAACCAGGCTTCTGCTCATTTTCCTCATGTTGTAGGCACTTTCGTTAGAATGACCCAAAGCAGAGTGGAGAATGGCGGGTTTCAAGCCTTCAGCCTCATTAGCACCCTTCCTGCGTCCTTACCTCTATGAGAGCCTTCCCTGACTCCCTTCTGTTCCTGGGAGATGCTATCGGTTGTTCATACCGTAGTGTGACGCTCGGGCATCGTCTCGACTGCTTCTGAGCATCCTTGTAGGTCTCAGCTGTGGGCGGAGGGCAGAAGCCGCCTTTTGAGTAGGGACGCTCACCACGAGGGCAGCGGGTCTTGGATGCTGTGACATCAGTGCCATTCAGCTTGTGAGGGGGGGCCTGTCCTGAGAGTAAGGATGCCAACTGTGCAGAAAATCATTTCCCCGAGAATACTTTCTTAGATGCTTGAGCATAAGAAAGACCGAAGGAACCGATGTTGTATTAGCTTGGTGCTTCTGGTCCTGGTCTTTGGGCCGAGGGGGCTGTGGGTCTTCCAGCAGGTCCTATGCTTCTGAGCAAATTCCACAGACTTTTCACAGACGATGGTTTAGCTGGCTGGTCTTTTTAATTTTTTTTGATTCTGTAAATTATGGGTGCTTTTTATTTAACGGCTTTATTGTTTATTATTATTGTTATTACTGTTATTATCATCATCATCATCCTCAATTTTGGCGAACCCATTTAGTGATGTTCTGTGATCTTTTACTCAGGTCTAAAACGATGCTTAGGACAGCAACACGGTGCAAAGGAGAGAGAGCACTGAGCCTGCATCCCACAGACCTGGTAGTAGACCTGGACCTGCTGCTGAGGGGCTGCATCAGCTCAGGCCAGCCACAGGGGCCTTGTGTCCTCCTTGGTAAGACGAGGCCGAGGAGTGAGATGCTTCCCTTTTGGGTGGACACCCCCGGTGCTTCTGCAGCTCATGTGTGGTTGGGTCTTCTGTCGCCATATTGGCTTCACCCTCTGTGCCGTCTCCAGGGACTTATATGACCTTTGGGTTTTGTCAAAAGTGTTTCTTAGTGCCGATCACACAGGTTGGGTTTAGGGGGCAGCTTTCCTCATTAGTGATGAAAGGTGGCAGGTGTGTGGAGCGGAGCATCCATCCCCTCTTCCTTCCTGGTTGCCATGGACACAGGCTCTTAGCTTCCCCGTTTGCAGGCAGCCCTGCTCTGCGTGGAGCTGGAGAAGTCCTCACTGGACACATCAAAACTGCTGGGAGGATCATCACATGCAGTTATTTAACAGTCGTTCTTGGGATGCTTGGGAATTGAGAGAGGAGAGGCGAAACGTTAATCAGAGGAGCTTGGCCTTAAACAGAGACCTTGCCAGTTTAATCCAAGCACGTGTGCGGTGGGAAGTTCAGTGGCCACAGTCCTGGCTGCAGCCCCAGCCCTTCCCCGGAACACCCCTGCGTCCCCAGCAGCCCACTCCACCTCTGGGGCTGTTTCCCTCACTGACACGAGGAGCGTACGTGGTGCCACTGTGAGCTTAAGCAATGCAGAGGTTCACCAGACACTGAGACCATGTTCAGACGCAAGCTCACGTTCCCCTCTTCACGTGCAGGTCTTCCCTTGGTCCTCTGCGTCTGCTGGAGTGTATGGTGTGCAGGAGTCTGTACATCTCTTGGTGTGGGCGAGGGTCCTTCTCTACTTGGGGTACACTTTTATCTGTGTCCTAATTAATTCCCAGCTGTCTTTGTACTCCTACTTTTGACTGGTCCTCTATTGGACATTTGATGGTTACTGTAAGTCAAACACACATGGAAGTTGAGACACTCACCAACATCGGACCTGATGCCCCGAAGACTTTGTTTTATGAAAGTGGTTGCATCCATATTCGGGGCATAAATGTTTACTATCATTTTGTTTTCTTGGTGGCTTGTTCCTTTTATTAAGAAATAACCAGTTTTGTCTCCTCTGCATTTATTTTGAATTTTTTCTTTATTTTTTATACTTTTATTGGTGCTTATAGTCTCACATCATCATGTAGTTTATAGGGATATTGACATACATGCACACGGCACTTGGTGGGCTTTCTCCTGGATTACTCCCATTTCCCCCTTCCCCATACAAGATATTGGTATTCTTGTGTATGTACCTAAAGCCAATGGAAGTAATTCATTCAGTGAACCTCTGTCTCCCTCACCCTTCCCTTAGGCCACCTCCCTGGCTCCACTGGAGTTTCCCCTCCATCCTCTGAAGTCCCTCTGGTATCCTGATTATTTCCTAGTTTCTGCATATGAGAGGAAACATAGGATCCTTCACTTTCTGTGACTGGCTAATCTTACTTAACGTAACGTTCCTCAGGTCCATCCATTATTGTACAAATGACATAATTTTCTTGTTTTTTATTTGCTGAGTAGAATTATATTGTGTGGATATCCCATAAGTTTGTAATCTGTTCATCTCTTGATGGACACCTAGGTGGGTTTTATAATTTGGCTATTGTGAATTGTGCTGTTATAAGTATGGATATACATCTATTACTATAATATTCTGATTTAAGTCTCTTTGGAAAGATATCCAGGAGTGGTATAGAATATGGTGGATCCACTCTCAGTTTTCTGAGAAATCTCCACACTGATCTCTATAGTGGCTGTACTAGTTTGCAATTCTACCAACAGTGTAGAAGAGTTCCGATTTCCCTACATCCTCACCAGCATTTATTGTTATTTGACTTTTTTTTTTCTGGTACTGGGAATTGAACTCAGGGGCATTGTATCTCTGAGCTATACCCCCTGCCCTATTTTTTATTCTTTATTTTGAAACAGGGTCTCACTAAGTTGCGGAGTGCCTCACTAGGTAGCTGAGACTGGCTGCGAACCCAGATCCTCCAGTCTCAGCCTCCCAAATGCTGGGATTACAAGCGTGCGCCACCACACCTGGCTATTATTTGACTTCTTGAAGATTGCCATTATGATTGGGGTTAGATAGAGTCTACGTATAGTATTGATTTGCCTTTCCCTGATTATTCAGGATGTTGAACATTTTTTCATGTATTTATTGGTCATTTGTATCTCTTCTTTTGTGAAGTGTCTATTTAGTTAATTATAGAAATTTTAAAAATTTTCCTCTTATTCTATGATCCAGTTCTCATTTAAAAGTGTATCATTCAGTCTCGATCTATTTATGTAATTTCTTTTAGTATTTCTGTTGTTGATTTCTACTTTCATTTCAGTATTATCTGAAAAAATACAAGGAATTATATTAAATTCTTAAAATTTACTGTTACTTGCTTTGTGGCCTAGAGTCTGGTCACTTTTGAAGAAGGTTCCATGAGTACCTGAGGACAATGTGTATTCAGCTCTTGTTGATTGGAATATTCTGTATTTCTATTAGGTCCTTTTGGTTTATAGTGTACTTTGTTCTGAAGAGTCTTTATCATCTTTTGCTGAAAGATTGACCTAGTGGTATGAACGGTGTTTTGAAGTCTCCCAATATTATTGTATTTGGGTCTGTTAGAGACCTGATGCCCTAAAGACTTTGTTTTATGAAAGTGGTTGCATCCATATTCGGGGCATAAATGTTTACTATCATTTTGTTTTCTTGGTGGGCTGTTCCTTTTATTAAGAAACAACCAGTTTTGTCGCCTCTGATAAATTTTAGCTTAAAATCTGCTTTGTCATATATGAGCATTACTACCCCTTCTTGTTTTTTTGGTCTTTTTTTTCATGGTATATGTTTTTCCATCTGTTCACATTTAGCCTATGAATATCTTTGCCTGTAAATTAAGTTTCTTGCAAGCAGCATATAGTTGGACTATGTTCTTTAATTCACATTACCAATCTATGCCTTCTAATTGGGGAGTTGAGACCTTTGATATTCAGTGTAATTATTGAGAGATGATTTTTGTTTCCTGTCATTTGAGTGATATTTTCTGTTTGGTATGGTTTTATTTCTCCTTAACCTAGTTTTCCATATGTTGGGATTCACCCCTTTTCTTGTTCTGGTATTTCTTTCTTTTTTTCTTCTTTGTGTTTTAGTTCTTTAAACATTTTCGTTAGTGCTGACCTAGTAGTCACAAATTCTTTTAGTTTCTGCTTGTCTTGGATGTTTTTTTTTTCTTTGTCAATTTTGAATGACGCATTTGCTGGCTATAGCAGTCCTAGTTGGAATTTGTTTTCTTTTAGGGTTTGGAGTACATCATACCAGCCCCTCCTGGCTTTTATGAGTTGGGTTGAGAAGTCTGAATTGATTCTTTTTGTTTTGCCCCCGAATGTCACCCATCTTTTTGTTCTCAATGCATTTAAAATTCTTTCCTTGGCCCCTGTGTTATTCATTTTGATTATTATGTGGTGTGGAAAAGTTCTTCTTTGATTTTGTCTTGTTGGTGTTCTAAATGTCTCCTGTATGTGGATGTCCAACTCTTTTTCTATTTTGGGGAAACTTTCTGATATTATTTCTCTGAAGAGGTTTCTAATGCCCTTGATTTATTTCTCTAGACCTTCTTTAATGCCTATTATCCATAAGGTAGGTTGTTTCATATTATCCCATATTTCTTGTATGTTTTGGTTATATTGTTGTATTGTCTTCTCTATATTGTTGCCTGTGGGGTCAGTTTTCAATGAGCTGTCTTCCAAGAGGGAAACTCTATTTTCTATGTGGTCTAATATGCCAGAGGTGGTTTCTATTCAGGTCTTTAATTCCTTTATTGTCTCCTTCATTTTGTTCAGATACTCTTTTTGGTTCTTACTTAGGGCCTCGATCTCTCTATTCATGTGTTCTTTCACTTTCTGCACACTTTCTCTGATTTCACTTCTGAGGCCTTGGATCATATTGAAAATCAAAATTCTGAATTCTCTTTCTGTCATTCTCTGCAGCTCAGTTTTGGTGATCTCCCTTGTTGAGTTATGGAAGTTTGGTTTCTTTGTTGGTATTCATTCTCATGTCTTAAGAATCCTCAGGTTTGTGTTTCTGTTGTCTTGACATCTTCTTCCACGTTGTGTGAGAATCTTATGTCTATTTATTGTCCCTTTATAAGAAGGCCTCTGCTGGGGATGTTTATTTGCTTCTATGAGTCTGCCTCATATAATCAGGCTTTTGGGTTTGTCTCCCAGAGTCTCAACAAATCTGTCTAATGTTGTCAGACTTTTGACTTAGACCCTCATAACCTCTTTAAAAAGGTACAGTTCTTAGTGAGTGTAGGCAGACAGGAGTCTCTGATTGGCTGCATGCCTCTGTGTTCTCCAGGCCCAAACTCAGCCGGGCCAGAGACTGTGATATTCGTTTCAGAGCCTGCAGCCTGCTGGCTGGGATTTAGTGCCCCGCAGACAGCACTGCTTCTCTGCTGGTTCTCAGGGTGAGACCCTGCAGAGTACTGACCTCTGTCCTCTGTGACACTGGGCCTAAGATCAGTAGGACCAGGGTTATTATGTTCTGAGCTTGTGGCCCAGCCAACTGGGCTTTGATGGCCTAAGGACACCACTTCAGATCTGCTGGTTGCAATCACATAGAACACTGTTATCACTGGCATGCATGATCGGCAGGCAGGTGCAAACTCTGCTGATGGAGATAGTGTTGCATTTGTGTTCTGTAGCTGCAATCACATGAACCCTTGATGGCCTCTGGCCTCCCTGGTTTCAGGGCCCAAGCTTTGGCAGGGAGAGATTGCGTTACTCTGAGCCAGGGGCTTAGGTGGCTTAGTTATTTGGCCTCAGGGACAACACTGATGTGATCACATGACACTTTGTTGGCCTCTGGCCTTGTCGCTTGTGGCACTGCGACACCACCAGGCACAAGTTTATAGCCTTCTGAGTCTGCAGCATGGTTGGCTGAGTTATTTCTCTCTAAGACACCATTGTTGGCAGTGAATAAAAGGGGAAATTGTGCCAGAAGAACAGCTTCAAGGGGACACACCAGCGGCGGCCCTCACGGAGGACTGAGCTCCCCTCCTGTGGAGACTCCAGCCCATGCTGGAGACTTCCTCAGCTTTAGGCTTCATCACTTCTGCAGACAGGTCAAGCATCATGAATCTGAAAATCCCACATGCTGCAAAGTCTGAAGCTTTTTGAGCTCTGCCCCAAGGGGAGAATTCCACATCTGACCTCGTGCATGGTAAATCCTGGCCCAAACTCAGGTGTCCTAAAAGCATCGCATAAAGTGACCTTCAGGCTGTATATAAAAGGTTCATGTGAAACATAAGTGAGCTTTTTGTTCAAACTTGGGTCTTCACTCTATGATATCTCATTATATATATGGAAAATATTCTAACATCTGAAAAAATAATCAGAAATCAGAAACGCTTCTCGTCACAAGCATTTTGGATAAGCAGTACTCCGTGGGTATTTGAGTTTCTAGTTGGTGGAAAGGAGGTGACTGTGAGCTAGATATCTGGAGATAGGGCTTCTGGTCCCAGTAATGCTTACATATAGTGCGACTGTATAGACTGCAGGTTCAAGACTCTGTCTGGGGCCATCTTTTTCTTGTTAGAAGGTAAGGACAAGATCACTGTTTTTCAGTCTTTGAAAGATAAATGCCAGAAAGTTTTTTTTTTTTTTTTTTTTTTTTTGCGGTACTGGGGATTGAACTCAGGGACATTCTACCTTCGAGCTACACCCCAGCCCTATTTTTTATTCTTTATTTTGAAACAGGGTCTCACTAAGTTGTGGAGGGCCTCACTAAGCAGCTGAGGCTGGCCACGAACCCAGATCCTCCAGTCTCAGCCTCCCAAATGCTGGGATTACAAGCGTGCGCCACCACGTCCGGCTCCAGAAAGCTTTTTAATGTGAGCATCTGATTAGAACCACCTACCCAGGGCGGTCAAGGTGACATCACCAGGGGTAATGATCTAGCATACCTGTTGGCACTCGTTCTCCAGCAACCATAATTCCACTCTATCCTGAGAAAATAGCTACGCAGAAATTGAGGGCCATTGTACGAAATACCCGACCAATATCCTATGAGAGTGTTAAGGTCATGAAAAACAAGGAAAGACCAGGAAACTCTTAGTTTGGCGGGGCTAGGAGACATGATGGCCCAGGCGAGGTGCTGCCCTGTCTCGGATCATGGAGCTACCAAGACGTGGCTGAAGGCACTGGTGAGAGCTAACTGGAGTCTATGCGTAGAGGATTAGTGAATGCTAATCAGTGTTGGAAGTGTGCTCTGCTTTGTATGATGTCAGCTCAGGGTAAGCTTGTGAAGAGTGCCTGGGGGGGGGGTCTGTCCCGCATTGGCAGCCTTCCCATGTAAATCTAACATCATTTTAAAATACAAAGCCAAGAAGCACCAGAAATCCCTTTCCCACGAAAGGGAGTAGAAGATTGTGAGGCACGCCAGCGTTTAGAACAGAGCAAGGAAGGGTTTGGTGGAAGAAGATAGGGGCGGGCTGAGACTCCCAGACCCAGCCTTTCCTTTGCCTCCCGTTGGTGTCCTGCTTCTGATGCCCGTGTGTCCTGGTCAGCTGTGATCTAGAGACAGGACCACGGAGCCTAGAGGAAGGAAGGCTTATTTTCTTACAGTGTTGGTTTCAGTCCACGTGAGGCCGAGGATTGTGGATCTCAGGGCATGGCGGCAGGAGGCGGGGAGAGGGAGAGCACGTGGGCTCTCACATCATGGAGGTCAGGAACAAGAGAAAGCAAGCAGGTGGAGGAGGAGCCATGTATATAATCTCCAAGGCTGCACCCCCAAGGATCCCCCCTCTCCAGCCATATCCTACCAGTGCTGGACACCACACAGATAAATCCATTCCAATGGGTTTATGCACTGTGGGATTATAACCCTGGAGACTCAATTACATCAGCTGCAAAGATTAATAAACGAGTTCTTTAGGGGACAGTTTATATCTGATTATAACACCACGCACACCTCAGACACATCATGGGGAGGAGGGAGAGCAGGAGAGAGAAGGGTCAAGGGCTAAGGTGGGCAGGGAGGGTGGGCCGATGTCTGCTCAGAAGAGGGGAAGTAGGCATAGAGTCTGATGATGGAAACTTTAAGAGGCTGAAGGGCTCCAAGGGGGAAGGGATGAAGGACTGGACACGGGCGTGAGGAGCACTCCGTGCTCAGTGTAGGGGTGTGTGAAGGTAAAGGCGCCATCACCTGAGAGGATTCCTGGGGAGGCCGTGTCCTTGGGAGAGGAGGACTCGGTGAGTTTTCTGTGGAACGTGTTGAAATATATATTCAAAGTCTGAGTGGTGCATAGCTTTCGTACCAGAAGTCTACATCTAGTAGTTGACCCTAAGCCTATAAAATCTACAGAATCTATGTTTCTGTTCCCCACAGCTGGACTGCCATTTAGGTTACAACTTACTACAGAGAGTGGTAGGTTTGTGACTCGTACTTATTTCCTGTTTTTGGCATTGCCCTATTTTCTTATTTTTTTTTCTAAGATGAGCATTTTTTGAATACAGGAAGTAAGCACATTCTAAGAATAAAAAAATTCACCATGGCTGCAGGAGAGTTCATTGGGGGAAACTGTTATTCCAGACCCTGGCTGATCAGGATAGTCTTCCGGCCACCTTCAGTGGTTTAGCAAATGCAGGCTACGTCTCCATTTAACTGCCAATCCCCTCCAAAGGCCTTGGCAAATGTCTTTGATGATCTATTGAAAGACATTCAAGCCCACAGATCGGTCAGCTGTTTGGGTCATAGCTACTACATCCAAAAAAATGAGATGCTGTCTAACTTTGGGCTTCTAACTTTTTATAAACGAATGGCACTTTGAACCAGATCCTTGGATTTATTTTCACAAACTTGAGCCCAAGGTTTTTGTTCATAACTTGCAGCTGCCGGATGTTCTGGCAACACAGAAGTAAGGAAAATAAAAACTAGGTTTTAAACCAAGCGTCGAATGCAGCGATTGTGTAGTATTCAAATTGCTTTAAGTACAGTAGATGGAGTTTCCATGGACGAAGGCTGTGCTTTTCCTGATCATCCAGCTGTCAGAGTAGTTCTGATTGTTGGTGGCCTCTGACCTCCAATGGTTGTAATCAAAACCAGCTTCCTCTTGGAACTCTTAGCTTTTGTTCTGTGTGTGTGTGTGTGTTTTTCCCCTCTGCTCCAATTTCCGAGTCTCCCAGCTGTTGCTGCTGGCAGCTTAATCTGCACAACTTTCCTAACAGTCTTTCAAACTCCTGCCTTCAGCGACTGTCAGGTCCCAAGCTGCTCAGGCAAGGCGACGCCATCTCACTTGCCAAAATGTCACGTCTGCAGGACAGCTTCTGTCTAGTTATGTGACTCCTGGAATCAATTTAACCGTAGCGCATATGGGCCAAAATAGTTCTCCGTTAATTGTGCTGATGGCATCTCTGACACACGGGTCCTCTTGGGAACAGATTTCTAGCATAGAGCAATGATCTTCATGCTGGCGTGGTGTCTGGGCATTGACTCCTGTAGACTCCGCACACCTGACATCCAAGCTGGGCTGGGGCGCGAAGGGGGGCAGCTGTGCAGAAAGGTTTCACCGCACTTGTTTGAAACCTACCTGTGCACACCAGCAGGTTCATTCTGGCGAGTGTTGGCCTAGCTTACACATCTCGAGTTTTAGTATTTTTCACTTTGGAGTGAATATTCTATCTTTATTGCCACTTGAAACTGACATTTCTAAAAGCAGCAGCTACATAAATCTAAACCAGGTTTATATTCTCTGGTTGTTCGAGGAGTCTGCCCAGCAGTGCACCTGGAGAGGCCCTGTTTCCTGCTGCATTTCGTGTAGCAAAGGAAACACCAGCCCATGACATTGGCATCCCGATGTGAAGCTATAGGAAGAAAGAGTGAAAAAAAATAACTCCAATAAAATATGGAAGACAAGTAGGAAGATCAAAATTCTGCCAGTTGCCCTAAAAACCTCAGAAAGTGCAATAATGTTGTCACGGATATCTGCATAATGAAAGCATGATTATATTTTTTGCTGACTCTAAATTCTCTTTAAATTAGTTAACATGAAAGCCGGGTGTGGTGGTGAATGGTTGTAATCCTAGTACTTGGGAGGCTGAGACAGGAGGACTGCGGGTTCGCAGCCAGCCTCAGCTACTTAGTGAGACCCTGTTTCAAAATAAAGAATAAAAAATAGGGCTAGGGGTATAGCTCAGGGGTAGAATGCCCCTGGGCTCAATCCCCAGTACCACACACACACACACACACACACACACACACACAATTAACACGATTATATTCCAATAATTCCTTAAGCCATAGATCTTACACTTAATCAGTCTTTCATCGAATTTATTAATGTCTTGATTTTTTCTTTTTTAAGCGTCTCTCAAGAACCTCAACAAGAATAAGAAAGTGGCTCCGTTTCCTGGTAAGAGTCTGTGCTGTGGATCATTAACGGCTCTCGGGCATGGGGAAGGACGCTGTGCAGGGACTACTTGGGGCCCCACTTTGTCTGTGTCCCCAGCAGAAGTGCCTCCTTAGTCTCTGTTCCACCTTGGGCATTCACGGCCTTCCCATGCACAGGTGGCCTCCCGTGGGGCATATTTGGTTTCCATTGAACTGTATTCTCAGAGCTATGCATGAAGCCCTCCAAACTACCTTTTATGTCGCAATGTTTAAGTTAGCTGACCAATATTTTGACTTAGCATATGGTGGCATTCTCTGTCCATCCAGAGTTCAGTGTAGGCAGACCTTTTATTGTTTAATTATGCAGTTGTTTTAACCTTTCGCTGCACTCACCCTTACAAGATTTCTGTGAGAAAAGGAATAGAGAAAAACAAAGCTCCTGAAACTTGTGATAGGAAGAACAGGTTTCAGACAAATATGGGTATCCTTGGGTCTACAACAGGAGACAGTTTTTTAGCCATGTTTGGAAGCCTGTTGGGTTGTGGGTTGAGTTCTGAAGGGATGCAATGCTGAATACATATGCAATGCCGGAAATATCTCTGTAATGACTGCACTCAAAAGACAAGGTCAGCTCAGGATTTTAGAAAATGCTTTTTAATATATGTTGATATAGCACAAATATGTTGAGTTCCTGTTTCACATAATTTTGTATGACATTGTATTAGTCTTCAAACACATTTTGCTATCTTAATTCTATTTTTAATTTTGCACATTCTAATGTGATTTTTTTGGGGGGGAATTCCTTAAGCATGTGAGACTAGGGATTGTTGGTTCGGCCATTATTTATTTCTTTATGCTTTCATTCATCCAATGTTCTCTGAGTTTCTTCTGTGTGCCAGTGGGCTTTTGAGAAGGAAAGCTGAGCAAGACACACGTCCTGCCCTGTGTTGCCCACAGCCTGGCTGGGGAGACAGACGCTGCACAGAGAGGCACTCTTAGGTGTGCAAAAGGCGCTAGATGAGGGTCAGCCACTGCGCGCGTGTGCCTGGAGGATTTGCAGAGGGTGATCTCAGTCCCTCAGGCCTCTGACCTCCGTTTGTTATATAATCCTAGAATACATGTGACTGTCTTAATTTTTCCATAGCCACTCCCCTCCCTTTTTTTATTACTTATGTTTTTATGTGGTAATGAGTCATATCATGTATGCACCAATTTTTACTATCCACTGTGTTTTCACTCACTTATTACCTAACTCTGCAGCTTCCTAAAGATCCATATTAGTATCCTTCTTTTTCAAGAAAGAATGAACTGAAACCCAGAAAGGAAAGGTGACTGGTCCATGGTTAATCTGAAAGTAGGACTCAGTTGTCACTAGTTCTTTAAAAACAAACAAACAAACAAACAAACAAACAAACTCACCAGGAGCTACTAACTGTGAAGCAGGTGTTGTAGGGAATGTGAAGGGACCAGGCTCAGTCTTGCCCTTCTCAGCATTCATGGATCCTGGGGATGGGGCGCTCAGGTACAGATCAGAGACTCGTGTGAGTGTTAACATAGAGGCATGTACTGGGTATCCTGGGAGTGCACCCCACTGTACTTCCAGTGATTGACGGTGGGGCCAAGGAGAGAGGCTGCAGGGGCTTTATAGGATTGTTATAAAGGAGAGTTGTGAAGGATGAGTAGGAATTTGTCAGTGTGGAGAGGGGCCGTGGGCACAGGGAGCAGCATGCCCGAAGGCACTGATGAGCGATGGTGCATTAGAGAGGTCCAGCTCACCTGGTGCAAATGGAGCCAACAGTGAACGTATGTGAGGAAGAAGCACGCACGTTGAGGTTCAGCTCCCGAGGGCCGTATGTTACTGAGGAGGCGGTTAGACTACGTGGTAGTGGAATATCAACTCTCACATCTCAGCGGCTCTACACGATAGAGGTATCTTTCATATCACAGAAAACCTTCTGTGAGTGGTGGCTTTCCTGCACGGCTCTCTTCCATACAGTGACTCAGGGACCCTGATGATGTAGTGCTGCCAGCTTCAACACCTGGTCTCTGAGTTTGCTGCAAGAAGGGAACAGAGAGACAGGAGGAGGTCGTACCAGGCATTCAACCATGTTGGCCCAGAAGGGACATGTCCTGTGCCATATCTCTTTGATCAGAATTGTCCTTTGTCCCACTTAGATTCACTTACATGGATTGAAAGCATAGTCTCCAGCAGCTCTACCAAATCCTTCCTGGTCAGCTGGCTGTTTCTGTCATGCCACAGTTTGTCATTCTAAGGATTTGGGTCTCTATCCTGTAGGTAATGTTAAAACAAGGAGGTGGTATGATACAATTTATGTTTTTAAAAATATGTCTCGTAGGAAGGAGAGACAGAAAAGGTAAGAGAACAGTAGAGGTACTCAGAGTCTTCTCTCTAACAGATGGTGAGTGGCTGGAGCCAGGGAGTGGGGCTAAGTCAGCAGTGAGTTGCAAGGATGAGACTGGAGTTGAGGCTTCTGGTTTGGGTCTGGGCGTTGCTTCTGGAGACAAGAGCAGCATGAAGTTGGGCTGGGAGGTCACATGTTAGCATGCTCAGCTCTACACATGTCATTTGAGTTACGCGTATTCTCTCAGGTTCTATGAGGCTATTGTCGGAAGATGTTGTGCTGTGTTATTTGGAAGGGTAGTGTTTTCAGTTTGCAGGAGCATCTTTTGATTTCCTCTGCCCAGTGGCACTTATCCCTGTAAGAAAAGTGTTGGCATGGGTATAGGTGGTTTGGCTGGTGAAAGGTGGCGTGTGATATTCCTCCTGAGTTTGAGGGTTGTTTTTCATGTGTTGGTGTCTCTTCTGGAGAACATGGGCTCTGGATTCTCCTATGCTCTGACTTATTTCTTTTTCACTCTAATAAAAGCACCTTCCCTGTCTCAGTGACTTACAGAAAGAGCAAGTCCTGCTGCTCCTCAGTTTTTAAGTGATTAATAGAGTATATCTGTTCAGTTAATATTTGTTAATGTGCCTTTTATTCTTGCTTCTCTTGTACTATGCATCCTATTTTATGCTCATTTGAGATCATAGTTCTACAGGAGAGTAAAAATGATAGTATTTTCAAATGAACATTTTAAGTGTAATACCTTGTTTGAGAATTACCTTTTATTAATATCACGGTCACTATTAGATCTCTGGTATAGCAGGAACATGCATCTTTTTATGACTTATTTCAGTTGGTTTAGGTGGCTATTATGTTTACTGGTGATTTTGTTTTATTTTGTTTGCTGAAAACAAGAAAAAGAACAATATGACATTCTAGAGGGAGAAAATACACCCGAACTGCTAGAAACTCCGGTAGAAATAGAAGACCAAGGAGAACCGCGAGTGGAACAACAATCTCTAGCAGAATCGTCATCGACAGAAGAACAAACACCTGAGCAACAAGAATCTCCTGAACAGTCACCCTTGGAACAACCATCCCAAGAACAAGGGCTTGAGCAAGAAGAATCCCCTGAACAGTCAACAGTGGAACAACCACCCCAAGAAGAATCTCCTGAACAGTCACCATTGGAACAACCACCCCAAGAAGAATCTCCTGAACAGTCACCATTGGAACAACCACCCCAAGAAGAATCTCCTGAACAGTCAACATTGGAACAACCATCCCAAGAAGAATCTCCTGAACAGTCAACATTGGAACAACCATCCCAAGAACAAGGGCTTGAGCAACAAGAATCTCTTGAACAGTCACCCTTGGAACAACCACCCCAAGAAGAATCTCCTGAACAGTCAACATTGGAACAACCATCCCAAGAACAAGGGCTTGAGCAACAAGAATCCCCTGGACAGTCACCATTGGGACAGTAATCTCAAACAGATGACTCAGGGACAACGCACCAGGCAAATGCCACAAAGACAAAATATCAGCCATCCGTGTTGTGAAGAGCAACGGTCAGAGCTGGAAGGGTCTCAAGACAAATGAAAATTAAATTAGACACTCTTTCCACATTATGCCAAAGAGGTATGCCAGTAGAATATTAATGTGAATTTTGTATTTTGACGGCCAGACATAAAATTTAAAAAAATATTCAAGTTTATCTGGAATTCCTTCTATTTTCTGACTGCAAAGCTGGCAGGGGAGGGGTGTGGTTAGAGAGACTTAGTGTATTGTTGCTGCCTGTTTCACACCTTACTTTCTCTGTATACCTACCCATACCTGGTGTTCCAACCTGACGTAACCACCTGCAAATAACCCACACAGATGTCCACACAATTATATGTAATCCGTTCGAGTGAATTAAAGCGTCTCATAATAATTATAAATATATATTTATATACACACAAAACATCTGCATTATAATTGT
This sequence comes from Graphiurus murinus, assembly GCA_004027655.1. Lineage (NCBI taxonomy): Eukaryota > Metazoa > Chordata > Mammalia > Rodentia > Gliridae > Graphiurus > Graphiurus murinus. Next base: position 69,989 of record PVLC010005986.1, read on the forward strand.
ATATTTGCCTATTTATGTCTTGTAGGGCAGGGGTGGATAACAGAAATAGGAATAGCGCGTTTTCAGTGGTTAGAGGAATGGCCTTTCCAGTCAGACTACACTAGCTTGGTTTCTTCACTCACTAGGAATATGAACAAGTCCTGTGGTCATCTCTACATTGGAGATAATAATACCGAGCTCAGAGGCTGTTGGGAAAATTAGTCATCATAGAGGACAAATGACTACATAGCTTAGAGGAAGGACGATTTATTTGCTTACAGTTTTTGGAGATTCCATGTTCAGCCCATGTCAGGCTGGGTTATATTTGCTGAGCTAGAGCTCAGGGCATGGTGACAGGAAGCAGAGAAAGAGAGAGAGAGGGAGAGGGAGAGGGAGAGAGAGAGGGAGAGAGAGAGAGAGGGAGAGAGGGAGAGGGAGAGGGAGAGGGGGAGAGAGAGACTGCTCTCACATTGGAATTGAGAGAGCAATCAAGCAAGAGGATTCGAAGACAAAAACGCAATCCCTAAGACCGCTCCCCCCAGGGACCCACCTTCTCTGGCTACACCCACAGGCCTAGGTGACCACCCAGTAAATCCATTACAGTGGGTCTATCCATTGGTGAGATGACAGCCCTCACGACTCAATTACATCAACTCTGAACATTGCTACAGGAGCCCTTCAGGGGGACTTCCTATGTCTAGCCATGACCCTCTCTCTGTGACCACAGTGCACCCTCAGAAAGGTGACCCACCATGAGGAGGAGGAGGAGGAGGAGGAGGAGGAGGAGGAGGAGGAGGAGGGTTTTGCAAATGAGAAAACAGACTAGCGCCCTTGTACCACTCACCCAAAGTCATCCATTGGGGAGGGGCTCACGGCCTCACTGCAACTTGCCCCTCCCCTCATGCCGTGCTGTCCTCTTGCCTTCTGGGAAATGAAGATAGAACCAGATGACCTCTGATGTCCCCGTCAGTGCTGACAGCATGCGATGTTGTATGTTTGCACCATCTTTGGCCCAAACGGCATACATGCAGACATGTTATCTGGCAGCCAGTCTTCCATGCTCGCCACAGCTGTGAGTTTGGGCTCTGTGCATTTCCATAGCTTCGGTGTTTGGCTGGGGGAATGATTAACGATAAAAGCAGAAAACAAATGCTCTGAAATCCAGAGACTTCAGCCAAGTCTCATATGGCTAAGCCTCCGTGGTTATAAATAATAAAATAAAGACATTGCTCTCCTCTGTGATCCAATATGTTGTGAGAGGAAAATAAATTGCCTGTCATTCATGAGTTCTAGCTATATTTTATATTGTTTTACTTCTTTTCAGAGTGTTTTTCTCAGTTGCTTCAACACGATGAGCTGTATTCCTGTCAGTTTTAGCCCGGCGTTCAGCATATAAAATATTCTTCAGCTCCCTGATAGATACATTTAATTTGCTTTTCCAATTGCTACAAACATGCAGAGCACAATCAGGACTTAATCCTGAACCCAAATTCTGGTGCCATCCAAGTGTGGGTGTCCTTGAACACACAGGTGCTGGGCTCCTGAGCCCTAGAAATGGAAATCTTTGGAAACGGACATGGAAGCGGCATAGCTTAAGCAGGGGAACAGTCTCCTGGAATAGCTTTCACCATTTACTTTAGTCTGATTTAAATGATCAAACACAAGGGTTGTTCATTTTAAAAAGGCACTAATTTCGCACTGCATACCCAGTGTACACTGACGCACTCAATTCATTGCAACAAAGTTCATTAAAGCTCCCAAGAGGCCAGGCTGTGCTCGTGTTGGGACTCAGACCCCGATTAGAAGGAGACCTGAACTTTATTTTTTTTTAAAATTATTTTTATTGTAGTAATTCGTGCAATAAAGCATACATCTTTGTTAAGTACAAGTTGTTAAAAACATATTTGCACACAATTCTCATTTGACCCCTTCCCCAATTCCCACCCCGTTCCCTCCCCCTCCCTCCCCCTCAGGTTCAGTTCAGTGAATGACCTTGATATGATTGTGTAAGTACATCATGTGCCTTAGGGTGTCCCTTGGCCCCATGCATACACTACAATTAAATCAACTTCTTTGCTTATTGAGTATCTCTCCTTTTCATTTGGAGACCCTCCTATGCCCCATCTTCTCCCTAGCATCCACATATTAGGGAGAACATATGCTTTTTTACTCTTTGTGACTGACTAATCTCACTTAACATAATGTTTTCCAGTTGCATCCATTTCCCTGCAAAGAACATGATTTTGTTCTTCTTTATGGCTGAGTAAAATTCCATTGTGTACATATCCCATAGTTTTGTAATCCATTCATCTGTGGATGGACATCTTGGCTGCTTCCATAGTTTGGCTATTGTGAATTGAGC
>PVLC010005987.1:0-59564 GCA_004027655.1 Graphiurus murinus
TGGTACTAGGGATTGAACTCAGAGGCATTCTACCTCCGAGCTATACCCCCAGCCCTATTTTTTATTCTTTATTTTGAAACCGAGTCTCACTAAGTTGCGGAGTGCCTCACTAGGTAGCTGAGGCTGGCCTCGAACCCAGATCCTCCGGTCTCAGCCTCCCGAATGCTGGGATTACAAGCGTGCGCCACCACGCCCGGCTCAACCCTCATATCTTAACTATTCAACTCTGAACACTAATACAGGAGCTCTAAGCCGGGTGTGGTGGCGCACGCTTGTAATCCCAGTACTTGGGAGGCTGAGACCTGAGGATCTGGGTTTGCAGCCAGCCTCAGCTACCTAGTGAGGCCCTCCGCAACTTAGTGAGACTCTGTTTCAAAATAAAGAATAAAAAATAGGGCTGGGGGTATGGCTCAGAGGTAGAATGCCCCTGGGTTCAATCCCCAGTACCAAAAAAAAAAGAAGAGCTCTTCAGGGAGCATTCTCTATCTAATCATGACACTTTGCTTATGATAAGTATAAAAAATAACCAATGGAAAACCATCCAAACCTTTTAATAAGTACTAAAATGCTAACAGAGCATCATCAAGGGCTTGACAGGTTACCCATTTACTTTATTACACAATGGACCCAAGCCAGAGGGAGCCCAGTTGCCAAGCAAATAGTTCTAAGCTTTGAGTAAGATTGAATGGAGTTCAGTACATGTGTGCTAAAGTGCAATGTTTTGTGGACATATTCCTACAGGCCAAACTTTCAAACTTCAAACGGCCAGTGTACTTCAGCAGTGGAGCACATGTCTACCCCATGTACTGCGACGACAGGTATGCGCCACTGTGCCCTGGCTAAGATGTGACAACTTTAATTGTGGTTAGATAACTGAATTTATTCATCTAATTGAGAATTATAAAACATTATAATATCTCAGCCAAATAACAGATTATGGCTATATTTTTAAAGGGCTCATATAAATATATAGTATATATAAATATAGAATATTAGAATGATAGTGACTTCTGAGATGCACTTCAATATCATCCAGTTTGGAAAGAGAGAAGGGTGGGTACTTTTTTTGGTGTGTGTGTGTGTGTGTGTGTGTGTGGCCCTGGGGATAAAACCCAGAGGCATTCTACCTCTGAGCTACATCCCCAGCTCGATTTTATTTTATGTTTTATGTTGAATCAGGGATGTTGCTGAGGGTCTCACTAAGTTGCTTAGGCTGGCTGTGAACCTGCAATCCTCCTGTCTCAGCATCCCAAGTATATAGTATACAAGGTTGGGTATTTAACAGAAGGAAGAAATAAAATAAAATTGAATAGGTTTGCAGCCAGCCTCAGCTACCTAGTGAGGCATTCTCCAACTTAGTGAGACCCTGTTTCAAAATAAAGAATAAAAAAATAGGGTTGGGGATGTAGCTCGGAGGTAGAATGCCCCTGAGTTCAATCCCCAGTACTGCAAAAATAATAATAATAATAATAATAATAATAATAATAATAATAATAATGAACATGTCTTGATACTCAAAGAAGCTGAATGATGAGTAATTGGCAGTTCCTTATACTCTGCTCTCTAATTTTGTTTAATGTTTGAAATTCTCTTGAACAAAAAAGGCTTTTAAAATCCCACCACTCTCCGAAGACTCATTCAGGACCAAGAGAGGACAAATGTAGCACAACTGGTTGCCTTTGGAACAAAACTCAAATGGGTCTGAACTGGGGAAGTCCCTTATTTTGCTTCCCAGATCTTGTTTATGGAACTGAAGAGATCAAGCTCCTTTCCCACTTGACTAGGACAAATTTCAACCTGCCCGCCCTACCAAGAAACATTAATGAAGATACTCTGGCAACTCCACCGTGACATTTCAGCAGTGATAAATAAAGTATAAATCATCCCAGAAAGGTGCAAGACCTAGCGCTGGGCATGGTGGCACACACCTGTAATCCCAGTACTTGGGAGGCTGAGACAGGAGGATTGCAAGTTGGAGGACAGTCTCAGCAAGTAGTGAGACTCTCATCAACTTAGCGAGACCCTGTTTCACAACAAAAATAAGGCAGGACATGGTGGCACATGCTTGTAATCCCAGTACTTGGGAGGCTGAGACAGGAGAATCACAAGTTCACCGCCAGCCTCAGCTACTTAGTGAGGCCCTCCACCACTTAGCGAGACCATGTTTCACAATAAAGAATAAATAATAAGACTGGGGATGTAGCTTGGAGGTAGAAGGCCCCTGGGTTCAATCTCCAGTACCACACACAAAAAATATAACAAAATAATTTAATAAATATAATATAAGCATAGGTCATTGGGAAAGTATGGATAGTAAACAGGCTGAGCTACTGTCCAGGTCCTCACCCATGCAGGCAGTTCTGTGACTTCGGAGCTCCCATGGCATCTGAGTAAAATCAAGCCTGCAAGTGGCTTCAATTACACTGCAGTTTAGAGTGGCAGGAAATTGAGTATCACACCTGGAGTCTAGCATAGTGCCCAGGTGAAAGGATAAAAACTGATCAGTCCCTGTGGGTACCATGGAACCATTAAATCCCAGAGTTCAAGTCCACCTAAGTCAAGACTTTCTTGGTCCCCTTTATGACAATTCCAAAACGCCCTTCCAGTCTTGCTTTAAAACTTGCCAGTAACCTAATACCCGCCACACCATTACATGGGTGGAATCTGGCAGAAAGAGTATAGACTTGATTCTTCAGAGGGCAGGAGCCAGAAGAAGAGTTAAGATAATACAGTCATCTTTAATTTTATTTTCTTTTCGGTGGTGCTGGGAATTGAACTCATTACATTTTTTTTTTTCTTTATGGTACTGGGGATTGAACCCAAGAGTGGTCTACCTCTGAGCTACACCCCCAGCTCTACTTTATTTTTGACACAGGACCTAGGTTGCTGAGGGCCTTGATATGTCACTGAGGCTGGCCTTGAACCTCCAGCCTCAGTCTTTCAAATACTGGGATTATAGGGCATGTGCCACCACACTCGGCTCATTAGAAACTTAAAGACAAAGCTGAAGCCAGCCTCAGCAACTTAGCAAGACCAAGTTTCAAAATATAAATAAAATCGGACTAGGGATGTAGCTCAAGAGGTAGAATGCCCCTGGGTTCAAACCCTAGAATAACAAAGAAAAAAAATTCTAAAGGGCTGTCATGTAGAAGATGGATCTGACAGTGTATTGGCAAGGGCACAGGGTAGAGGTCACAGAGGCAGATTTTGAGGTGGTATAAGTTTATTTGTTGTGTGTGTGTGTGTGTGTGTGCGTGTGTGTGTGTGTGTGTGTGTGTGTGTGTGTGTGTGTGTGGTGCTGGGGATGGAACCCAAGGGCCCTTCTACCTCCAGGTTACACCCCTAGACCTGTTTTATTTTTTGTTTGGAAACAGAGTCTCACTAAGTTGCTGAGAGCCTAAGTTACTGAGGCTGGCCATGAACCTCCGATCCTCCTATCTCAGCCTCCTAAATACTGGTATTACAAACCTGCGCCACCACACTTGGCCTAGGTATAAATTTTTTGTTAGTTTGGTACTAAAGGTTGAACCCAGAGGAATTCTACCTCTGAGTTACACCCCCAGCACTATTTTATTTTTTATTTTGAAACAGGGTCTTGCTATATTGCTAAAGTTGTCCTTAAATTTGCAATCCTCCTGACTCAGTCTCCTAATTACTGTACAAACATGTGCAATCACACCCAGCTTGAAGTGGAACAAGAAAGAACATACATCACCACCACCAATAATAATAGCTGATATTTATCAAGTGCTTACGTTTGCTGGGAACCTCACTATACTGCTGATTTACAGCAGGCTTGAAGTCAACCAAGTCCTTCCCTGCCTCTTTCACCCCTGAACAACCTGCCTTGGGCTGTAAAAGAGCTGTTTGTCCAGAAGCCCCAGGACTCCAAGTAACTGGCACTGACCAGGCTGGCCACAGCTCAGAGGTTGTTGCAGGTCATCCGGCCTGAACTTCTAGCTGAAGTCCTTTCGACCTCAGATTCAGCCTGGAGCTGAGGCCAGGAGCTCTAGAAGGCCCACATGCTAGTGCTAAAGGCAACGGGCACCCAGATAGAGCCACCCCATTCATTATCTGCCAGAATGAAGATTGTGAGGCCATGTTTTCTGTTCCTGGAGAACAGGGAAAGGAGACCCAAGAACTGAATGCAGCTGGGCTCACTCTGAAGTCTCGTTCAACCCATGTGGCTCTTAGGAAAAGTGCTGTCTAGTCTCTTTCATCTCCTTGGTGCATATCTGCCTCACTCAAGGGCTGCGATATCATCAAACAGTCAAGATTAAAGGAGGACACTTCCTCTTTTTAAAAATAACTTTGTTCTGACACTAAATTAGCAGTCAAATAAATTACACAGTCTTCTTATTCGCTAAGTTGCCAACACCACTCTTAGGGCACACTGTCTCGGTGTCAGGATTTGCAGTCGGGTAACCCATGAATGTGTCAACGAGGTCAAGGCTTGTGACCGGCCATGCTTCTAGAAACATGGAAGGGCATTAAGGATGCTTCCTTTCAGGAGGTGATGTCTGATTAGATTGAAAGATTCTGTGCAACCTAGTTCCTAAAAGATTCCCAATGAGAGTTGGATGTGGTGGTACACTCCTGTAATCCTAGTACTTGGGAGGCTGAGACAGGAGGATCACAGGTTGGAGACCAGACTCTCAGCAACCTAGTAAGACCTTGTTTCAAAAACAAAAATAAAAAAAGGGTTTGGGGTAGCCGGGCATGGTGACGCACGCTTGTAATCCCAGCATTCGGGAGGCTGAGACCGGAGGATCCAGGTTCGCGGCCAGCCTCAGCTACCTAGTGAGGCACTCCACAACTTATTGAGACCCGGTTTCAAAATAAAGAATAAAAAATAGGGCTGGGGGTATAGCTCGGAGGTAGAATGCCCCTGAGTTCAATCCCCAGTACCGCAAAAACAAAACAAAAAAAAGGGTTTGGGGTGGTGGTGGCTCAGTGGCAGAATGCCTTCACTCCCTAGTAGCACGACTATGACAACAACCAAAAAACAACGAAAAGAAAAAGAAAGATTCCCAATCAGGGCAATGTGAGTTCATGGAAATCCTGAGATTCTGGAAAGTTTTAAAGCCTCTGTGACTATACAGCAACAACGATATTAATATTAAATGCCCTTTATTGCTTTATTGATATCAATGCAGCTGGAAGTAATAGTAAATATTTTTTACTGTGCACATACCATGGTACACTTTATATACATTGTCCACTGTTTGGTCCTCCTGATCAAATAGCCAGCATTATCTCCATAGGCAAAGTGATTGTCAGAGAAATTAAGAATCTCACCTGTAGCTACACTGCTAGTAAGCACTGGAATGAGAAGCTGATTCCAAATCTGATGTCTCCAAGGATCTTTCCACTACAGAACCCACTAGGATCCTGCCCATCAGAGTCAAAATCCTGAGCTATCAGTTTCTTCATTTGTAGATAAGGATTGTTGTACCAATCTCAGAGGTTGCTGGGGGCATTGGATGAAAGAACCAATGTAAAGTGGTTAGCTTAGTGCCTAGCACATAAGCTAAGTGTTCCTTAAGGTTGGCTACAGTCAGTTTCCACAGACACACAGATGAGCTCGTTACCCAAGTTGTACAGAGTACATACACCTATCTTTTTCTGAAACTTTTACAGGACACATTTCCTATTCCCAACATAAATACGGGGTTCATTGTAGTAGAAAAGAAAGTCATCTGGCAATGGAGTAGACTTGGCTTTAAATTTTGGCCCTACCAAGCTAGGTGTGGTGGCACATACCTGTAATACCAGTACTTGGGAGGCTGAGAAAGGAGGATCACAGGTTTGAGGCAAGCCTCAGCAAGTAATGACACTAGTGCTCAGAGAAAGAATGCCCCTGAGTTAAAAAAAAAAAAGAAAGAAAGAAAAATTCTGGCTCTACCAATCACTGTCTGTAGGTATTCAGACAGTTTGCTTTGCTTCTCTGCGCCTCTTTCCCCACCTGCAAAATGGAGAATGGGCAGCACGTGTTTTTGCAAAAGCATGTTCAGTATAAATAGGCACATAGCTCAGTAATAATCACCTGCATTACTCCAGCTATTACTGGGGCTGGGGGTGTAGCTTGGTAGTAGAGCACTTGCCTAGCATGTATAAGGCACTGTGTTCAATTTCCAGTAACACACACACATACACACACACACACACACACACACACACACACACACACACATAATTACTATAAGTACCTAATACTGTCATGAGTTTCTCTACCCTCTTTCCAAACAATAGAGAAATCTGATAGGGGCCAAGATCATTCATTTGATGTAAATGCCTCTAAAAAATCCCCTTACCTTTTTGAATCATCTGCTACTCTCAAATACATTTCCAGTGAGAAAATACATACAGATACTCACACTCACACGCGCACACTTGACTAGCCAATTCTAAGCATCTAAAAGATGTCAAAAATTAAGTAATGAGACACCAAGCTTGACAGCTGCACTATCAAGAGATAGCTAAGTCTACTTAGAAATTCTGCACACCATACCAGGTACACTGACCAGTTTCCATATCTGATCCAGAATATCCTTATGCCAAGGTGAACAGTGTTTTACATATTAAAGCCGAAGTACATGCAATTAAATATTAGTCAAATTCTGACTTATTCATAATAATTGGTTTGTATTTAACATGCACATGCATTTGTACCAATAAACAAAATATTGAGTCAGGCCATTACAAGAACAAGAATGGAAACTTGTTACTAAAACTAATATTTCTTTGTTTCCCTACTTATTTTGTTTCCAAAACCATAATGGCTTTGTTTTACTCACTTTGTTAAATGTTAAAAAATGTTAAGAGCCGGGCGTGGTGGTGCCCACTTGTAATCCCAGTACTTGGGAGGCTGAGACAGGAAGATCTGGGTTCCTGTCCAGCCTCAGCTACTTAGCCAGGCTCTCTGCAACTTAGTAAGACCTTGTTTCAAAATAAAGAATAAAAAAATAGGGCTGGGGGTATAGCTCAGAAGTAGAATGTCCCTGAGTTCAATCCCCAGTACTGCAAAAAAAAAAAAAAAAAAAATGTTAAGAATTAACAAACTTATTTCCATCTTTGGCTATCATGTCAAACAAAATATACTCTGTATTAATCTTGAGATTTATTTAATGAGCCAAGTATGGTGGCGCACACCTGTAATCCCAGTACTTGGATGGCTGAGACAGGAGGATCACAAGTTCACGGACAGCCTCAGCAAGTAGTGAGACTTTCATCAACCTAGCAATACTGTTTCAAAAAATAAAAAATAAACAGGGCGTAGTAGCACGCACGCTTGTAATCCTGGTACTTGGGAGGCTGAGACAGGAGGCCCAGCTACTTCAGGAGGCCCTTCGCAACTTAGTGGGAACCTGTTTCAAAATAAAGAATAAAAAATAGGACTGGGGGGGGGGGGTGGTGGTAGCTCGGAGGTAGAATGCCCTCCTGGGTTCAATCCCCAGTACAAATAAATAAAATAGAGCTGGGAATGTAGCTTTTAGGTAGAAGAGGTAGAATTCTTCTGGGTTCGATCCCAGTACCACAAAAACAAACAAAAGACAACAAAAAATAATACTGAACTGTTTCTTTCATTCATCGCTTTTTTTTTTTTTCTTTTTTGGCAGTACAGGGGATTGAACCCAGGGGCATTCTATCTCCAAGCTATATCCCCTGGCCCTATTTTTTATAGCACTGGGATTACAATATGTCCCACCATGCCTAGCTATCATTCATCATTTTCAAACATTAAATATTTTAATGTGTATTCTACGCTACCCAAAATATTACCACATAGAAACATGCCTATCCACAACCGCATTCTTCGGGCCTTTAGAAGTAATACCACTGGCAGCTGGGCATGGTGGCACATATTTGTAATCCCAGTGCTTGGGAGGCCAACAGGAAGGACTGCAAGTTCAAGGCCAGCCCGAAGCAACATGCCTAGACTGAGCAACCTCTCCAGTCCCTGTTTCAAAACAAAAAATAAAAGTGCCTAGGGATATAGCTCAGAGATAGAAAGCCCCTGGATTCAATCCCCAGCACAAAAAAAGAAGTAATAACCATTAGCTGTTCTAATATGCATCTAGTTTGGACAGGGGCAAGTGTCTCAGGTTGTAAACAGGAAAACAGGAATTAATTATTTGCCCAGCTTGATGTTTTACCACCTACATACTTTTTTTTTGGTAATGGGAATTCAATCTAGAGGCATTCTACCTCTGAGCTACACCTTCAGCCTTTTTTTTTTTTTTGAAACAGGAATCTCACTAAGTTGCTGAGGCTGTCTCGAACCTGGATTCCTCCTGTCTCAGCCTACCAACTACTGGAATTACAAGTGTGTACCACCACACCCTGCTCCACCAATATACTCTTAAAGTTTGTATTTAAAGGACGCAAATAAGCCCAGCATGGGGCGTGGTGGCTCATGCTTGTAATCCCAGTACTTGGGAGGCTGAGACTGGAGGATCTGGGTTTGCAGTCAGCCTCAGCTACTTAGTGAGGCTCTCTGCAACTTAGTGAGACTCTGTTTCAAAATAAGGAATAAAAAATAGGGATGGGGTTGTAGCTCGGAGGTAGAATGCCCCTGGGTTCAATCCCCAGCAACACAAAAATAAAAATAAAATAAAAAACAAAGGGCCCAAATATTCTTTACAATAATTGCTCATGTAAAAATCTGTCCGTAATCAGAAAATAGGGATATGCTTAACTCTAAGTAGACTCTTGTGTGTGTGTGTGTGTGTGTACACGCATGTGTGTAGTACTGGGGATTGAACCAAGGAGCATTCTACCTCTGAGCTATACCCCTAGCCCTTTTTAAAAAATTTTTCTGGAACAGAGTCTTGCTAGATTGCTGAGAGCCTCACTACATTGCTGAGATTGTCCTTGAACCTGTGATCCTCCTGTCTCAGCTTCCTAAATACAGGGACTATAGTTGTATGCCACCATGCCTAGCTAAAGTAGATTCCTCTTAAGAGTATTTATCCATCAATTGATTGAACAATGTTTTTTACCAAAAGATATCTGAATGTTAATAAGCAAAGTACAAAAATATTAAATTACACTGTTTTAACTAAGAATTTTGGTAGTGCGATGTGCAGATGTGACTCCTCAGAACAGGTAAAGTTTACTTCAGAAATATTCATTCAAATCTGAAAAAAGAAAACATGGTAGGATAATAAAAAGCCAGTATGATTAATCTTTTTTAAAACTTTATAAGCCAGGCATGGTGAGGCACACCTGTAATCCCAGTACTTGGGAGGCTAAGACAGGAGGATTGCAGGTTCAAGGACAGCCTCAGCAACTTAGTGAGGCCCTCAGCAACTCAATGAAACCCTCTTTCAAAATAAAATAGGGGCTAGGGGTGTAGCTCAGAGGTAGAATGCCCCTGGGTTCAATCCCTAGTACAACACATACATACACACACACACACACACACACACACACACAACTTTATAAATAATTATCATGGTCACTTAAAATAATTAAGATTTTTATTTTTATTAGAAATACAAACCTATTTTTATATAGAAATATAAAGTTTGTAAAAATACAAACTTTAATGTCTCACATGAAGCACGCAAGCAGTTATATTTTCTAGTATATTAAAATAATTCCTATAGGTGTGCAAGCATAAATTAAGACTCAGGTTAGTTTTTCTGTCTTTAAGCTATGGTTAGAGATTGTATGCTCAATTCCTTAAAAATTATTTATTCCCAGAGGTGTTATATCCCCAATGAAACAGACCATTCAAGTTGACAAATACTAAACAAAAACTCAATGTAGTTACCTTTCATTATATTTTAGTTATTTTCATTGCAAACTCTAGTACAATGTGTTAATGTAGATCAGAGAAATAACGTGGTTTCAAAATAAGTAAAACAGACTCATAAATCATAGATAATCAGCATTAAGCCCATAAAAAGAAAACCATTTTCTAACAAGCACCAAAAATAAAGTAAAAAAAATGTTTCAGGTATGTAACATGTCTTTCTTGCAACCATAACCAAATCTGTGTTTGAAAGCTCCATGTAAAACCTTAGTTTACAACCTTAACATTTCAGAACTACAAGATATAAATATTGGATTCACCTACAGTCATGTTAAAAGGCTTTCCTAAGTCTTCGAAACTTTAACTCAATGCAGAAAAGCTACGAGTCAAATGGAGAGAAGAGATAAACAAGAGTGGTGTTAAGCTCTTTGTCAAATATCAACCTTTTACAGAAATCCAAAACCTATCTAACAATTTCCCTACACGAAATAATCTTATGCAGAAGTTGGAAGTTTTGATGCAATCGTTTATTAACATGCATTCTACTTACTTTGCTTTTTGCCATTTATAAGCTTCATTAAAGACACTCAAAGAGGAATGAGGTTCGGCTCAGATAAGAAAAAAGTCGTAAACTTGACCTACAAATTTAAATCCCAGAACGTCCAGTAGGGAAAGCACCCTTTACACACTACTATTATATATACAAGTTTCAGATTGTGAAATAACGCACTTGGGCTTTCAGCGCTGTACATTACAATTACAAACCCTCAACTCTATCTCCTCCCTCCCAGAAAAAAAAAATCCACCTTCATCCTCATTGGTCCGCATAGTTCCGGCCCACATGGTATCAGTAGGTGTGACCCTCCCAACAGGCCCTCTCATTGGCTACGAAGAGACAGTGTTTAATAGGCTGTGATTTGGGGGGGTGTCGAACTCCACGCCTCCCCGACTTAAGCTTGCCAATAGACCCAAGGTACTGCCGGTTACTCTGCGATTCAAAGGGCAAGCTGGTCGCCTGAGCTGTAACCCCAGAAAGATGCGCTCAGAGAAGGGAAGGCAGCCTCGGCTGTGCCGCCCGCTCTTTGCCCACTCCCGACACCACCAACTGCTCACGGGCGTGCATTTTCCCAGCGACCAATGAGAAGGATGGGCAGTGCGTTCGCCTTTTATAGAGCCGAGACCACGGAGCTCAAGTCCCGTGTCCAATCGGCCCATTATGCGGACAGGACCAAGCGAGGGGCAGGCTCAGGGAACGATCACCAGTGTGTGTCGTCCCTGGGGAAAGACACTGTCCCGAGTTTACCCTCCATGCAGTCCCTGGACCGCACGCGCCGGGTGCACAGGGTGCGCCGCGGCGCCTGCCCCAGCTGTTCCCGGTCCCGGTGCGCTCCCCTCCCAGTGGGACTTACGCGGCCTGTTCTTCCTCCCGGAGTCCATCCTCCTCCGCAGCCGGCATTTCTTGGCCGGAGAGTCATGCTGAGCGAGCAGCGGCTGCGGCTGGAGCTCGGACAGGAGCGGGAGGCGTGTGGGCGCCGCGTCGCCGCCTCCCGAGGGGCCCCGGCTGCAGACGAGCGGCGGCTGGACGAGAGGCGGGTGGAAGCCGTTGTGCAGCAGCCCGTTGGCGAGGGCTGCGCCCGTGCCCGCGGGGACCCCGGGGGAGTGCAGGGCCGAGCGCTCCGGATGCCCGCCGCGGTCGCCCATGCTCGGGGCCGGCGGAGCAGCGCGCGCGCTCCGGCTCAGGCGGCCTCCCTGGAGGTCATGCTCGGGCGTCTTTATTTCCTCGGATCCTCCATGCGGCTTCCGATTCAGCAGCCGCAGAGCCGGCGCCGGGGGATGGCGAGCCAGGCGCTCCTCCCCTCCTCCCGCTGACTCCCCCACCTCCTCCGCGCCCAGCCCCCCGCGCGCCTGCCCTGTCCCGCCCGCCGGGAGCATGCCGGCGCGGGGCGCGGAATCGGGGGTCTCCGCGCACCCCCAGCCCTTGTCCCCGCCGTTCGCTTGCCCCTGATCCCCAGGCCGTGCGACTTCAAATGCAGCTTCCTCGCCTCCCAGACCTGTCCCTGCCACTGAGCATGCCCAGTCCTGCCCGCCACCGCCACCGACGAGTTTCAACATGGGGAATGAAGTTCTCTGCAAAGAGGAGATGGGCGGATTGGGCTTTGTATCGAGGGCGAGCCGAAAGAGTACTGGGTGAAGTAGACACGAGAGATCCAGCAGTTTCAGGAGGAATGTGGGAGGAAGCCAAATATCTACAGAGGTTTCAGGTTTGCTAATCCTATCCCCAGTGGGCTAGATACCTTTGCAAGGTCACCGTGTTGCCACCCCGCCCCGCCCCCGCTCCCCCCTCCCCCCGCGTGAGAGAGTGTGTATCCTTGTGCGCGCGCGTTAAGTGACCGAACTACTCAGAGGCCTGAGGGGTAGGAAGAGAACGATTATTTATAGAAAGGTAGGCACACTTGGGGAGGGAGGGGAGTGAAATTTCTTTGCTGGCATACACACACAAACACCATGTGGTCTTCTGGAGTTAGTTGTCTTTTGCAGGGAGGAAAACCAGGAATACAGCAGCCTAAGGACAGTGAAGGACAAAACCAGGCAGGATTAAGAGACCAAGTAAATAGAAGCAACCCCAAACTATAATAAGCGCTGTCCTCATCCAGAAAGGACTTCAACAATGTCATGTTATTTGTGGAGCAAGGAGTTGCCTCTTGTTTTAAGAAGGGAAGGTAGCATCATATTGGTCATCAACACCATGAACTTTGGAGTCAGCCCTGGGTTCCGACTCCAAGTCAGCCACGAAGCAAACTCATTGCTCAACGCACCTGGCCTGGCGGTAGGAAAGCGCCCTGGGAAAGCACAGTAGACAGGAGGAATTTGGAGGGAAAGGATCTTACCAAAGTTACTTAATCCCTCGAGGCCTCAGCAGTTGTGAGGAAATTTACCCAAAAGTACCTGGTACAAACTCTGTGTGTGTGTGGGGGGGGGGGTATTAAGGATTGAATCCCAGGGGATTCTACCTTGGAGCTACACCCCCAAGTGTGTGTGTGTGTGTGTGTGTGTGTGTGTGTGTGTGTGTGTTCGGGTTACTAGGGATTGAACCTCCAGAGGCCTTCTTCCTCTGGGCTACAACCCTATCCCTTTTTATTTTGAAACAGGGTCTCTCTAGGTTGCTGAGAGTCTGGCTAAATTGCTGAGGCTGGCCTCTAACCTGTAATCCTTCTGTCTCAGCCTCCCAAGTACTGGGATTACAGACGTGTGCCTCTACATTGCTCCCCAGTTCATTTATTTGTTTGTTTATTTATTATTGGTAGTACTGGGGATTGAACCCAGGGGCATTTCACCTTATAGCTACATCTCCAACCCGATGTTTTATTTCTTATTTGGAAACAGGGTCTCACTAGGTTGATGAGAGTCTCACTACTTGTTAAGGCTGTCCTCAAACCTGCAATCCTCCTGTCTCCAACTCCCAAGTACTAGGATTAAAGTCGTGCCTCACCAGTCCTGGCTTATTTTTTGTTTTTGAAACAGGGTCTCAGTAAGTTACTGCACACTCATCTTGAACCTGGGATCCTCCTGTCTCAGTCTTCCAAATACTGGGATTACAGGTTTATGCCACAGTATCCTATATACCTGCTACAATCTTTTTTTTTTGTGGTACTGAGGGTGGCACCCAGGGGCATTCTACCTCCAAGCTACACCCCTAGTCCTATTTTTTTATTCTTTATTTTGAAACAGGGTCTCACTAAGTTGCAGACGGCCTCACTAAGTAGCTGAGGCTGGCAGAGAACCCGGATCCTCCTGTCTCAGGCTCCCAAGTACTGGGATTACAAGTGTATGCCACTACACTTGGTTCCCTGGTACAATCTTCACACAGTAAACTTTCAAAAGAAAGTTAAATAAAAATTACAAGAGGCTATTGTTTCAGACTAACCTGCTGCACAGACCAGGGGAAAAGCAAAATGGAGTCACTCATACTAAAGTTCCAGGTCCCCAAGTTAAAAGTAAGTTATTTATCTGACCTCCCAAGAAATCTGGATTGGAGAGATAACAGCCAAACACCAAATAGGCCAGGTGTTTGTTTTGTTTTGTAGTGCTGGGGATTGAACAAGGCCTACCACATACAAGGCAAGTACTCTACCACTGAGCTACATCTCTAGCCCAATAGGTCAGTTTTGATGGGCATATAGTGAAATTCTCTCTGCCTTAATCCTTAGGGGAAAAGAAGTAACCTGATGTTGACTAATAAGTCAGTTTTCTATTGTTCTGTCTCCCTGCTTCTACCTTACAAGGAAAGTAACTATAATGATCAATTTACTTTATTATTTGCTTCTGCTTTATTCAAGCCCTTCTTTGTTTGCAGAACCAACTTCCTTTGCTCTGCCCATTGGAACATTATTATATTTTCTGGAATGAAGTGTTGCACCATTCTAGAATTAAAAATAAAGCCAGCTAGCTGGCTTTATAGTCCCAGTACTTGAAAGGCTGAGACAGGAAGATTATAGGTTTGAGTCCTACCTCAGCAACTTAGCAAGACCTTGTTTCAAACTAAAAAATTAAAACTGGGTGTGGTGGTCCAGGTCTGTAATCCCAATACTTAGGAAACTGAGACAGAAAGATAGCAGGTTCAAGAACAGCCTCAACAAGTAGTAAGACTCTCACCAACCTAGTGAGACTCAAAATAAAAATAAAATAGGGCATTCGGGAGGCTGAGACCGGAGGATCCGGGTTCGCGGCCAGCCTCAGCTACCTAGTGAGGCACTCCGCAACTTAGTGAGACTCGGTTTCAAAATAAAGAATAAAAAATGGGGCTGGGGGTATAGCTCGGAGGTAGAATGCCCCTGAGTTCAATCCCCAGTACCGCAAAAAAAAACAAAACAAAACAAAAAAAAAAATAAAATAGGGCTGGAGGTGTAGCTCAGAGGTAGAATGTCCCTGGGTTCAATCCCCAGTATCAATGAATGAATGAATGAATGAATAAATAAATAAATAAATAAGATTAAAAACTTAAGATGAATGTGGTTGCACATGATTGTAACCCCAGTACTCTGGAGGCTGAGACAGGAGGAGTAAAGACTTGAGGATAGCCTCAGCAAGTAGTGAGACTCTCAGCAACCTATCAAGACCCTGTTTCAAAATTTAAAAAAAACTGGAGCCGGGTGTGGTGGCGCACGCTTGTAATCCCAGTACTTGGGAGGCTGAGACCGAAGGATCTGGGTTCGAGGTCAGCCTCAGCTATTTAGTAAGGCCCTCTGCAACCTTAGTGAGACCCTGTTTCAAAAATAAAGAATAAAAAAATAGGGCTGAGGGTGTAGCTCGGAGGTAGAATGCCCCTGGATTCTACCCCCAGTACCGCAAAAAATAAATAAATAAACAAACTGGGGGTGTAGCTCAGAGGTAGAATGTCCCTATGTTCAATCCCCAGTACCACAAAAATAAAATTATATTGAA
The DNA here is from genome assembly GCA_004027655.1 of Graphiurus murinus. Lineage (NCBI taxonomy): Eukaryota > Metazoa > Chordata > Mammalia > Rodentia > Gliridae > Graphiurus > Graphiurus murinus. Next base: position 15,203 of record PVLC010005987.1, read on the forward strand.
TTTAAAAATAAAAAATTAAGCCAGGCATAGTGGCACACACTTGTAATTCCAGTGCTTGGCTGAGACAAGAGGATCACAGGTTCCAGGACAGCCTCATAGAACCAGCACCATAGTAAGATTCTCAGCAACCTAGAGAGACCCTGCTTCAAAACAAAAAAATAAAAAGGACTGGTGGTGTCCTCGGAGGTAGAATGTCCCTGGATTCAATCCCCAGTACTAAAATAAATAAAGCTAATTAAGATCATTAAACTAAGTTATTATGGTTCTGTCTTTTGAAAAGAGGCAGTCATTATGCTTATTACACTGCTACTATTAGGAGTTCACTCACCTTTCAAGTGAAGAGAACAAACCATGTTCACAGGGTATTTACAGTGTGATTTATCGTGTGTGATGTTCATCATTTATAGTTAACGTACAGAGGGGTCAGAGGCTGACAGAGACTGGCGGCCACGGGACTGGGGCCAGAGGTCTGGCGGTTCCTTCCAGCAGACCTGCAATCAGAGCTTTAGATTCACTGATGCCCTGCGAGACTGCTGGCTTGTTTTCTTTCAGATAAGGAAACTGAGCCTCAGAAAATGACTGAGATTATTAAGGGCAAAGCTAGGACTCCACCCTGAATCTCAACTCTGCTTCCCTGATCTTTTCATACTGTCTGAAGAGAGAGAAATCTAGCCCCTGACTACCTCTCCCCGGCTGGCCCCTGGCTTTCCCTGTGCTGCTTTCTGTTCCTGAAACATCTTTTTCATGCCTGCAGCTCTCTCCCATCAGACCTTTTTTGTCTCTTGCATTCCTACTTACCCCTTAGATCTCCATTTCCACCTCCCATATTTAGAAAAACTTCCCTGACCCTTAGGACTTCATTAAGTCTTCCTGTAGTACTCTTCCCGATTTCCTATACTCTCTTCTTGCCTCTTATGGGCTTGTAACTGTAAAACGCATTCTTTCACTCATTTGTATTTGGTCATAAAAATAGCACAGCACTGAGTTGTTACAGTGATGAAATGAATTAATAAATGCAAAGTGCCCAGTTACATTTTGTTTATTTGCTGAAGCTGGCCTCGAACCCGTGATCTTCCTATCTTGGCCTCCTAAGTACTGTGATTACAGTATTTAATGGCACTGTAAGTTCCATTAAGGTGATGGCTCTTGTTCATCACCCTATCCCTAGGAAGCTCTTGGTAATTAGTAATCATCTGTGACTGAATAAGTGACTTCAGTAGTATTTCACCCAAGTTCCCTCTCACTTTCTACTGTAAACTTGCTGGAAAATCACAATTGCCACCCTTTGATACTCAAATGTATTGTTTTCAAAATTCACACATCATTGCACTAAGGAAGCAACTTACACCAGAAATGGCAAATGCAAGCCTTAGCATTGCAGGAGATCCAAGGACACATTCTCTCCAGCTTGATTCTCAGGCACTGGGGAAGGCACCCTGAGCCAGGTGGCTCAGACCCAAGCAGGGCAGAAGTCCTGGTACAGGGGACAGAACGTCTTCACCTGCTGCCTTTCACCCGTGTCAGGCTGGTGCCCTGGATCAGTTACCTTTGTGTGCGGTAGGGAGAAAGCCAGGTGGCGTGTCCCAGGTTTAGTGACAGGGGTGTGTAGAAGGGTAACTGAGGCATGGAACAAATAATGTGTGGAAAGGAGTGAGGGAATAGGGAACCCTCAAGCCACGTCTCTTCATTCTTCATTCATTAGTATGTCAGTCATCTATTAAGTGTGTATTATGTTGTCAGAACTAAAGCAGATGCTGAGGATACAAAGATAAAGTAGACGATTTCACTGTCTTCAAGAAGCTTTCAAGCTGGGTGTGGTGGCATATGCTTGTAATCCTCGTACTTGGGAGGCTGAGACAGGAGGATCCAAGTTCGTGGCTAGCCTCAGCTACTTAGTGAGGCCCTCCAAAACTTAGTGAGGCCCTATTTAAAAATAAAGAATAAAAAACAGGGCTGGGGGTGTAACTCAAAGGTAGAATGCCCCTGGGTTCAGTCCCCAGTGCCACAAAAAAAAAAAAAAAAAAAAAAGAAGCTTACAGTTTACTAGAGAAATCACTGGTTTTCCAACATCCGTGTTACATAAGAATAACCTAGGGAGTTTTTCCTTTTAACTCTGTTTTGTAAGAGACAAGGTCTTGCTCTGTTGCCCAGGGCATAAGTGATTCTCTTGCCTCAGTCTCCCAAGTAACTTGGACTATAGGCATGTGCCACTGCTCCACACCCCTTTAAAAAACATATTTTCCCTCTTTTTGGGTGGTGCTGGGGATCGAGCCCATGGTCTCACACAGGATAGGCAAGAGCTCTAGTAGTGAGCCTTCCTTTTAAAATTTGTATTGAGCCAGGCATGGTGATGCACGTTTGTAATCCCAGTACTTGGGAGGCTGAGACCAGAGGATCTGAGTTTGGGGCCAGCCTCAGCTATTTAGTGAGACCCTGTTTCAAAATAAAGAATTAAAATAGAACTGGGGGTGTAACTTGGAAGTAAATGCCCCTGGGTTCAATACCCAGTACTGCAAAAATAATTAATTATTAATTAAAAAATAAAATTTGTATTGAGGGCTGGGCAAGTAGCTCAGTGGTACAGCACTTGCCTAGCACATGCAAGGCCCTGGGCTCCATCCCCAATACCACTAGTAAATAAATAAATGTGCAGATCTGATCATGACACTCTGGTACCTGAATTCCTTCATGGATGCCCCACAATTTGTAATACATATAAACTTTTTAGCAAGGCACCTGAGTCCTACATGCCCTGCCTGCTTCCCCCTTTGTCTTCTGCCATCCCATTCAATACCCTATGCTCCTGTGAAACCACACACACTACTGCTCCCCAAAGGTGCTGTGTGGCTAACTTCTCATTGATCAAGTCTCCACCCTTACTTAATGGAAGGCCTTCCCTGGACAGATCCTCAACCCTTCTGAGTTATCCCAACCCCAGCCCTATTGCTCTGAAGAGGCTGTCAACCTAGAACACAGGTTGGAGCACACCAAAAGGGGGAACAACAAGTTTAATCAAGCCAAAGTGAGGATGGCCACTCGGGGAGCGTGTATCTGGTTGTCCAGAGTAAGTGCTCCAAGGTCTTACAAAATGCCATTTGCATTTCTAGCTCTACCACTGAGCTATACCCCCAGCTCTTTTTTTCGGTTTGCTGGTCAAGCATTATGATTGGTGCTGGCAAAAGTTAAACTGTCTTGTAAGAAAGGAATTGGGTGCCATCTCAGGTTCTGAGTAGATTTGGTTCTCCTTGTACAGAAGGTCTCTTGTACAGAAGGTCCGTAGAGTGTTTCAGGAATATGAAGTTTGACCCAGTGCCAAGATCAGCTTAAATCTGAGAGGAGGTGTGTCTGCAGCCCAGTTCAAAGGTTCTGCTATGAACTATCTTGAAACCAGATTTTTTTTTTTTTTTTTTTTTTTTTTTTTTTTGCGGTACTGGGGGTTGAACTCAGGGGCGTTTTACCTCCGAGCTACACCCCAGCCCTATTTTTTATTCTTTATTTTGAAACTGAGTCTCACTAAGTTGCAGAGTGCCTCACTAGGTAGCTGAGGCTGGCCGCGAACCCGGATCCTCCGGTCTCGGCTCCCGAATGCTGGGATTACAAGCGTGCACCACCACGCCCGGCTTGAAACCAGATTTAACAAGGCCTCTTGACTCCATTTTAAGTGCCCTGAACCAATGCTATTCCTCTGTGTGTGTGTGTGTGTGTGTGTGTGTGTGGTACTGGGTATCCAGGAGCATTCTACTTCCAAGCTGCACCCTAAGCCTTATTATTTTTTTTAATAAGATATTGCTAGGTTGATGAGAGTCTTATTATTTGCTGAAGCTGTCCTCACACCTGTGACCTTCCTGCCTCAGCCTCCCAAATACTGGGATTACAAGCATGTGCCATCATGCCCAGTTAATGCTATTCCATTTTGATGTTCTTCCTTGATAAAACCATACCATTCTTTGCCTATCTCAGTATAATTCACATTTCAGTGCAATGTTTCTTCTTTTTTCTCTTTAAGGATCTTCAAAGGATCCTCCTCAGCCAACATGTTCTCTTTGACCAGCTAGGTATTTTTATATTAAGTTTGGGTTAGAAAGCAAGAAAGTTGATTTATGTTACTTGCCTGGCCCCAGAAGCAATTCTGATAGCTCTGAGTCTCCCAAACCCATAGTAGGAACTCTTATTGAATCCCCAAGGCTCAGCACTGAAGAGGTGTGGGTGGGATCAATGAAGGATGCAGTCACCCACTGTATTAATAGCTCATAGGTAGAATGCTTCTGGGTTCAACCTCCAGTACCAATAACAACAAAAACAGATGGAAGTCCACCAGGTAGGTTTCGTTTTTGTTTGCAGTGTCGGGGATTTACCCAAGGCCTCTCACATGTTAGGCTAGGGATCTATCACTTAGCTAAATCCCTAGCCCTGCAACCTGGTTTTATTGACTCTAAACCACACTTGTAATTTACTTGCTATTTTCTGAAGACACACAGATAAAACCTGTTCACTCTGCCATCATTATACAGTATCACAATAGAAATTCTAGTCACTTGCAAAAGTGATAATAAAATCAAATATGCTCATGCTTAGCCAGGTGAAAACATCAAATAGGATTTGATCCACAGCACCACAACTCAAATCAATCAGAAACAAAAACAAACCATGCTCAGGTTCTGTTCACTTTATTATATCAGTTCCAGTGTGAACTTTTTTTTTTTTTTGCAGTACTAGGGATTGAACTCAGGGACATTCTACCTCCGAGCTACACCCCCAGCCCTATTTTTTATTCTTTATTTTGAAACAGGGTCTCACTAAGTTGCGGGGTGCCTCACTAAGTAGCTGAGGCTGGCTGCGAACCCGGATCCTCCAGTCTCAGCCTCCCAAATGCTGGGATTACAAGCGTGCGCCACCATGCCCAGCTCCAGTGTGAACTTTGAGAAAGGGTACACTTTAAGACATAGTTTTTGGTCAGGCACCGTGTCATTTGCCTATAATCTCAGCTACTTGGGAGACTAAAACAGGAGGATCGCAGGTTCGAGGCTAGCCTCAGCAACTTAGGGAGACCCTATTTCAAAAGAAAAAATAGAGTCAAGTATGGTGGTGCACGTTTGTAATCCCAGTACTTGGGAGGCTGAGACAGAAGGATCCGGGTTCACGGCCAGCTTCAGCTACTTAGTGAGGCTCCTTGCAACTTAGTGAGACCCAGTTTCAAAATAAAGAATAAAAAATAGGGCTGGGGGGTATAGCTCGGAAGGTAGAATGCTCCTGGGTTCAATCCCCAGTACTGCAAAAAAAAGAAAAAAAGAAAAGGCTGAGGATGTAGCTCAGAGGTAGAATGCTGCTGCAATCCCCAGCACCACATGCACACAAAAATAATAAATTTTAAAAATATATATTTAAATGTTAAAATTGCTAGGTGTTGGAACAGTATCCTCATAAAGCACCCCAACATGCACAATTCCGGCTTCTCTTCCAGGCATCAGCTGGCGGTGCCTTCCCTTGCCCAGGAAGTAGCCAGCCTATCACCTCTGGCTGGCTCCAATTTCTTCCCCTTCATCCCACAGTATGAAGCCCTGTACCTGGTCCTGCAACACCACCCCCTACCCTGCCTATAAAAATTGGTTGTTCTCCTTTGTTCTCAGAACAATAAACTTTCCCTCTCTCTCACTCCTCTCCACTGGTCTCCGACAAGATTCCTGGGTTAACCCTTACACTGGGGATGTAGTTCAGTGGTAAAACACTTGCCTAGCAAGAGTGAAGTTCTGGTTTCCATTCCCAGTACAGAGGAAAAAGAAAGAAAGAAGTCAGGTGTGGTGGTGTATGCTTGTAATCCCGGTACTTGGGAGACTGAGACAAGAGGATCCTGGTTCACAGCCAGCCTTACTGTCTTAGTAAGGCCCTCCACAACCTAGTGAGACCTTGTTTCAAAATAAAGAATAAAAAATAGGACTGGGGATGTAGCTCAGAGGTAGAATGCCCCTGGGTGCCATCCCCAGTACCAAAAAAAAAAAAAAAAGAAAGAAAATGAAAGGGGAGAGGGAGGGAAGGAATGAAGGAAAGAAGAAAGAGAAAAAAAGGAAAGGAAGGAGGGAAGGGAAGAGAAGAGAAAAGAAAAGGAAAGCCACGTTTGTGGTACAAGCCTGTAATCCCAGTACTTGGGAGGCTGAGACAGAAGGGTCGCAGGTTGAAGGGCAACCTCAGCAAGTGGTGAGACTCTCAGCCACTTAGCAAAACCCTGTTTCAAAACAAAAAATAAAATTAAAAAATCAGGTTGAGGGTGTAGTTCAGAGGTAGAATGCCCCTGGGTTCAATCTCTAGTAACATAAAAAAAAAAAAAAAAAAAAAAAAAAAAAAAAGGAAGGGAAGGGAAGGAAGCAAAAAAAAGTTTCCTGGGCAGAGTGGCACACACCTCCAATCTTAGTACTTGGGAGGCTAAAATAGGAGGATCTGAGGTCCAAGAAGAGCCTGGCAAGAAGAGATTCTCAACAACTTAGCAAGACCTTGTTTCAAGATAAACAAAAGGGCTGAGAGTGTAGCTCAGAGGTTGAATGTCCCTAGGTTCAATCCCTAGTACCAAAAAACAAAACAAACAACAAAACATAGTTTTGTTTTCTTAAACCAAAACTCTTGAGATTAAGGGATCTCTGAAATAAAAGGATTTACTGTACAGATGCTCAGGTCCTGAGACAAGTTTTACCCCCAACTATAGCTATACCCCCAACTTAGTTAGAGACTCTGTTTCAAAATAAAAAATAAAAAGGGTTGGGGGTGTAGCTCAGGAGGTAAAATGCCCTGGGTCCAACTCCTAGTACCAACAAACAAAACAACAACAACAACAACAAAACCAACAACTGCTGAGTCCACCCGGAACACTTACTCTATTTTATGTAATGAAATGTTGCCTGATTCTAGAATCAAAAATAGTTAACTTCTGGGTACAGTGGCAAGCACATATAGTTCCAACTACTTGGAAGGCTGATGGAGGAGGGTTGCTTGAGTCTACTAGTTCAAAGCCAGCATGGATAACATAGTGAGACACCCCACCTTGAAAAAAAAAAAAAGCCAATTAAGGTTTTAAACTAATCCAAGGGTGGTAGCATACCCTCGTAGTAATTCTAGTACTTGGGAGGCCGAGACAGGAGGATTGCAGGTTTGAGGACAGTCTCAGTAAGTAGTGAGACTATCATCAACCTAGCAAACCCTTTTCAAAATAAAAATAAAATAGGCCTGGGGGTGTAACTCAGAAGTAGGATGCTCCTGGGTTCAACCCCCAATCACACACACACACACACACACGCGAAAAAAAAAAATAATTATTATTATTATGGTGGCACAGCTCTATAATTACATTTCTTGGGAGGCTGAGACAGGAGGATGAAAGGTTCAATGCTAGCCTCAGCAACTTCGTGAGACCCTATCTCAAAAAAAAAAAAAAAAAAAAAGCTGAACTAGGATTGTAGCTCAGAGGTAGAACACCCCTGGGTTCAATCCCAAGTATCACAAAGTAAGTAAATAATAAAAAAAAAAAAAATTAAAAGTACTGGGGGGGGATATCTCAGATAGAATGCCCCTAGGTTCAACCTCCAGTACCAAAAAAGAAAAAAAAATTATTTTAAGACTAAATTGTAGCCAGGTATGACACATGCCTATAAACCCAGTACTTGGGAGACTGAGACAGGAGGATTGCAGGTTCGAGGACAGTCTCAGCAAGTAGTGAGACTCTCATCAACCTAACGAGACCCTGTTTCAAAGTAAAAATAAAATAAAGCTGGAGGTATAGCTTGGAGGTTGAATGTGCCTGGATTCAATTAATCCTAGGATTAATTAATTAATTAGTTCCTTGACAGTGCATACTGCAAAGTGCAAAAAAGCAATACTCCTAGTGCTATACAGATACATACCAAGTGACCTGGCTAGCACAGGCTTCAGAAGAAGTGACATTATTGAATAGAAGTTAACTGCAGTAGAGGTGAATGTAGGGGAGCTATTTGCAACTTATCCTAAATCATAAATATAGTAGGCACTTCATAAACACTTGCAGGTCTGAGGAATGAATTGAACCTGCCCCTCTCAACAGGGCAAATCAAATGTAAAGAAAGTAACTCACTGAAACAACCATTGGAGAGGATGTGGGCCATGTTCTCTGGTAATCAGTCTTTCACAGTAATTGACCATAGGAGAATAATCCCTTTTTACTATTCTTCCATGCTGGTTCCTTTTCTCTCTGTTGATGGACTATTTTCTTCAAACACTTGCACCCAAGACACTCTTGTTGCCTATTTCAGTTTTGGAGTTTTTGTTTGTTTATTTTGGCCAACAGGGATGGAAAAATAGAGGATCAGCAGCTGCCATTGCCAGTAATAACTGTGCAGGAACGAAACACACATCCCTCACCAACAAACTTCCTGCTGGTCACTAATAATTTTTGAGTGCTTACTAATTAGGGTGTAAAGAGGGATGGGGTGTGGCTGCTTAGAAATTTGATAGGCTAAAATTGTGGTGACCTCAAGTAACCCCACATATTGGGCATATTCTCAGGAATGGAGCTGCCTTGGCAGCACTGGAGTTGTCATATTATCTAACGTCTACTAGGTCTTCACATGCTACCCACTGTAGCAAGCATGCTGCAAGTGTCACTGTTGTGGTCACAATCGTCATGTGAGTTAAGTACAATTACTATCCTCATCCTCCAGATAATGAGATTAGAGAGGCTTGTTATCCAGGTTCACACAACAGAAAATGGTATCACTGATGTGGAACTCAGGTCTGGGAAGCCCCAGAAACCATAGTAATATAATATCAATAAATGTGTGTGTGTGTGTGTGTGTGTGTGTGTGTGTGTGTGTGTGTGTGTGTGTGTATTGGCACTAGAGATTGAACCCAGGGGTATTCTACCTCCAAGCTACACCCCCAGCCTTCTTTATTTTGAAACAGGGTATCATGAAGTTACTGTGCGCTGGCCTCAAACCTGTGATCTTCATGTCTCCCACCTCCTGGGATTACAGGTGTATACCACCACAGCTGGCTTGTAGCATTACCTCTGTAACAATTACTGGGTTGCTTTATTTCTCACTGACAAACTGAGTCAAAATAAATCTTTCTTCCTTGTAAGTTTATTATCTCGGATATTTTTTCATAGCCACAGAAAGCTGACTAATATAATAAGCAGAACACACTATCCCCTATAAAATAGTCTTGCCAAGGTGGGAGGAAGGAACAACCAAAATCCAATATGAATCTAATCAAGCCAGTAGATCCAACTATTAATTTACAAGATAAACAGAGTACATAGGAAACCATTGAGCGACAATCAGGAAAATCCAGATTGTGGGAAACTCTACAGGTCCAATGATCTATCTTTCAAAAATAAATTGCATTTGGGGATAGTGGTGTATGCTTGTAATCCCAGTACTTGGGAGGCTAAGACAGGAGGATTGCAAGTTCAAGGACAGCCTTAGCAGGTAGTCAAATTTGTATCAACCTAGTGAGACCCTGATTCAAAATAAAAGTAAAGAAGGGCTGGGGGTGTAGCTCAGAGGTAAAATGCACCTGAATTCAATCTCCAATACCAACGGGAAAAAAAGAAGAAAGGAAGGAAGGAAGGAAGGAAGGAAGGAAGGAAGGAAGGAAGGAAGGAAGGAAGGAAGGAAGGGAGGGGAGAAATCAAATTGGGCTCGGGTTGTAACTTAGAGATAGAATGCTTCTGGGTTCAATACTCATAGATAGATAGATAGATAGATAGATAGATAGATAGATAGATAGATAGATAGATATAGATTTTAAAAATAAATAAATTGAAAGCCAGGCATGGTGGCACACTCTTGTAATCCCAGTACTTGGGAGGCTGAGACAGGAGGACCATAGGTTTGTGGCCAGCCTCAGATTCTTAATGAGACCTTGTTTCCAAGTAAAGAATAAAAAGGCTGACGGTGTAGCTTGGAGGTTGAATGCCCCTCAGTTCAATCCCCAGTAACGTGCGCGCACGCGCGCACACACACACACACACACACACACACACACACACACAACATAGTGGGAGCAGGGTGTGGTGTATATACTTGCAATCCCAGTACTTGTGAGGCTGAGACAGGAGGATCACAGGGAGGCCAGCCTCAGCAATTTAGGGAGCCCCTCAAAAACTTAGTGAGACCCTGTTTCAAAATAAAAAATTAAAAGGCTGGGCGTGGTGGTACACACTTGTAATCCCAGTACTTGGGAGGCTGAGACTGGAGGATCCGGGTTCGAGGCCAGCCTCAGCTACTTAGTGAGGCCCTCTGCAATTTAGTGAGACCCTGTTTCAAAATAAAGAATAAAAAATAAGACTGGGGGTGTAGCTCAGAGGTAGAATGCCTCTGGCTTCAATCCCCAGTATCACAGAAAATAAATAAATAAATAAATAAATAAATAAAATTAGAAAATTTAAAAAAAAATTTTTTAAAGGGGTGTAGCTTGAGGTAGAATGCACTTGGGTTCAATCTCCAATACCAGGAAAAAAAAAAAAAAAGCGAGCCAGGCATAGTGGTGCATGCCTGTAAACCCAGTACTTGGGAGGCTGAGACAGGAGGTATGCAAGTTTGAGGCCAGTCTCTGCAACTTAGTGAGACCCTGTTTCAAAATAAAAATTATAAAGAACTAGTGGTATAGTTCAGTGGTAGAACACCTCTGCGTTCAATCTCCAGCAACTCCCCTCAGCCCCCTACACACACACACACACACACACACACACACACACACACACACACAAACAACTAAACTAAAAAAACCAGTGAGTCCAGAGCAGTCTTCAGCTATGCGGGAGACTGAAGCTGGGAGACTGAGCTCACAAGTTCGAGGCTGGTCTGGGCAACTTAGCAAGGCCCGGTCTCAAAAACATAGCCAATCAAAATTAAACACAAATAGCTGGGTGTGGTGGCACACACTTGTAATCCCAGCATTCGGGAGGCTGAGACCAGATGATCTGGGTTCACGGCCAGCCTCAGCTATCTAGTGAGGCACTCTGCAACTTAGTGAGACTCGGTTTCAAAATAAAGAATAAAAAATAGGGCTGGGGGTATAGCTCGGAGGTAGAACGCCCCTGAGTTCAATCCCCAGTACCGCAAAAAAAAAAAAAAAAAAAAAAAAAAAAAAAAAAAAAAAAAAAAAAAAAAAAAAAAATTAAACACAAACAAGCAAAAAAATGCATTGTGAAACACTCTGGAAAAATATGACATAATGTGTGGAATTTTCTTCAAAGTAATACGAGAAAGGGTAAGTTGGGGGGAGAGTAATAGATAAAACAAGAGTTGTCACAGGTTGATAATTATTATAGCTGCATGACGGATCCATGAAAAGTTGTCTGTATTATTCTATTTTTTGTAAAATTCTGCATAATAAAAAATTAAAAGTGGGCTTTTCCCCTTTACTCTCCCCTTCCCCTGTAAGGTGCAGCATCCTAGCCTGGGACCTTGAAGCAGCAAGTATGAGGTCAGATGTGCAAGGTTAATATATGAAGGACGCTGGAGCTGTAAGATAGTAAGAGGCCAAGTCCCTGTGGTCTCACGGAGCCGCCGCACCAGCCCACGATGCCTGCTTCTGGAAATCTTGGTATAAGATTTAAGCAAGCCAGGCATGGCGGCACACATTTGTAATCCCAGTACTTGGGAGGCTGAGACTAGAGGATCGCAGGTTCAAGGACAGCCTCAGCAAGTAGTGAGACTCTCATCAACCTAGTAGGACCCTGTTTCAAAAATTAAATAAAAAGCTGGGCGTGGTGGCGCATGCTTGTAATCTCAGCATTTGGGAGGCTGAGACCGGAGGATCTGGGTTCTCGGCCAGCCTCAGCCACCTAGTGAGGCCCTCCATAACTCAGTGAGACCCTGTTTCCAAATAAAGAATAAAAAAAATAGGCCTGAGGTTATAGCTTGGAGGTAGAATGCCCCTGAGTTCAATCCCCAGTACCAGAAAAAATAAAATAAAATAGGGCTACGGGTGTAGCTCAGAGGTAGAATGCCCCGGGTTCCATCCCCAGTACCACACACATACACACACACACACACACACACACACACACACACACACACACACACATTCAAGCAAACCTCCAAATGTTTAGCCACTCTTCCATGGGGGTTTCTTTTGTTTGTAAACAAGGCTGTTCGTAACTGAACTAAAATCCAAAATATGGGAAGGAACAATCTAGGTGAAGAATAAGGCAGAGGGCACCTCAGCCAAAGGGCCCTGGGACAGGAGGGAATTGGGGACTTACAGAGGCCCATGTGACGGGAGCCTCACGAGGTAGCCAGTGGGGTGAGATGAGGTTGAAGGTGTGGGCAAGCACTTGAAGGCTGGGGACACTGTGGTCCACGGGAAGCAGTTTGGGTTTCACTCAGAGCACAGTGAGAAACTGCTGATAGTTGTGAAGCAGAGGGTGACAGGAATTGATTTATTTGCCTTTAAAAAGATGACCGTGGCTGGCCGTGGTGTCACATGCCTATTATCCCTGTACTTGGGAGGCTGAAACAGGAGAGGATCACAGGTTCGAGGACAGCCTCAGCAAGTGGTGAGGCTCTCATCAACCTAGTGAGACTCTGTTTTGAAAAAAAAAGGGTTGGAGCTCGGAGGTGGAATGACCCTGGATTCAATCCCTAGTACCATAAAAAAAATGGAAAGAAGGAAGGAAAGGAGGGAAGGAGGGAAGGAGGGAAGGAAGGAAGGAAGGAAGGAAGGAAGGAAGGAAGGAAGGAAGGAAGGAAGGAAGGAAGGAAGGAAGGACGAGGAGGCTGAGGATGGAGACTCTTGTAAAGGAGAAGAAAGGCATGATGGTATGGTGTCACAGAAGTTAAAAGAGGAGTGTTTCACAGAGTCCAAGGGAGCACTATGTGCTGAGCAGGAGAATAAGATGAGAACTGTAAGGGGACATTACAGTTTGTTTCAGAAGGTCATTGGTCACCTGGACAAGAACAATCTCAGAGGAGTGACAGAGCTGGAATCCACACCTGAGTGAACTGGATCATGAATAGGTGAAGCAGTGGGATGACTTGTATGGAAACTTTCTTGAGAATCGGCTATGAAGGGAGCAGAGGGACCGGGCTGCGGCTGGCAGGAGACTGGGGGTTAAGGTAAAGTTTCCAAAGCTGAGAGACAGGAGAGTCAGTATGAATGTTTATGGGGTGAGCCAGTGAAGAGGCTCGAAGGCGCTGGGATTCAGAACACAGATGGAAGGACTGGTTTTTAATAGGAGGAGGGATACTTCCTCCATTGTTGAAAAAGAAAGGAGAAGAAGTTGCAGGTGCAGGGAAATGTCTAGGTTTAGTGACATAAAGATGAGGCAGTTTCCTTTTCTTTGATCAATGAAGTAGGTGAGATCATCAGCTTAGAGTGAGGAGAAAGGGTGTGGTGTTTGAGGAAAGAAGAGGGGTATGAGATAGTAAGAAGCCAGTTTACTTTTCTAAAAGAGTGTTGAAACCCAAGCATGGTGGCGCATGCTTGTAATCCCAGTACTTGGGAGGCTAAGACAGGAGGATAGCAGGTTCATGACCAGCCTCAGCTACTTAGTGGGGCACTCTGCAACTTAGTGAGACCTTGTTTCAAAATAAAAAAATAAAAAATAGGGCTGGGGGTGTAGCTCAGACGTAGAATGCCCCTGGGTTCCATCCCCAGTACCGAAGTGGGGGGGGGGTTGGATGACCTTTTGAGACTGGTGATAAAGAATTTAGCATCATTTATGATATACTCAGTGATCATTAGCTACTATTATTATTGCTATTGTTACTATTTGGTACTAGGGATTAAACGGAGTGAGTTCTACAGCGGAGCTACACCCCTAGCCCTTTTTATTTTGAAACAGGGTCTTGCTAAGTTGCTGAGGGTCTTGCTAGGTTGCTGAGGCTGGTTTTGAACCTGTGATCCTCCTGTCTCAGCCTCCCAAGTACTGGAATTACAGGTGTGTACCACCTCACCTGACTTAGTGTTATTATTTTTAATGTTTTTGTGATACTGGGATTTGAATTCAGGAATATTCTAATGACCTCAACCCTTTTTGTTTATGTGTGGTACTGGAGATTGAACCCAGGGGAATTCTACCTCCAAGCTACACCTCCAGTCCTATTTTATTTTTATTTTGAAACAGAGTCTCAATAAGTTTCTGAAAGCCTCACTAAATTGCTGAGGCTGACTTCGAACCAGGGATCCTCCTATCTCAGCCTCCCAAATACTGGGATTACAAGTGTGCACCACCACACTGGGCTGACCCCAACCCTTTTTACGTTTTATTTTGAGTCATGGTCTTGCTAAATTGTCCATGCTGGCCTTGAACTTGAGATTCTCCTGCATTTACTGGGATTACAGATATGTGTGCCACTGCACTCAGCTACTATCATTATTTTTATTTTATTTATTTATTTTTGTGGTACTGGGAATTGAACCCCCAATCCTATTTTTATTCTTTATTTTGAAATAGGGCCTCACTAAGTTGTGAAGGGCCTCACTAAGTAGCTGAGGTTGGCCATGAACCGTGATTCTCCTGTCTCAGCCTACTAAGTACTGGGATTACAAGTGTGCGCCACCATGCCTGGCTCTATCATTATTTTTAATTAATTAATTAATTAATTTTTTTTTTTTTTTGCAGTACTGGGGATTGAACACAGGGGCATTCTACCTCTGAGCTACATCCCCAGCCCTATTTTTTATTTTGAAACAGGGTCTCACTAAGTTGCGGAGGGCCTCATTAAGACACTGAGCCTGGCCATGAACCTGGATCCTTCGGTCTCAGCCTCCCAAGTACTGGGATTACAAGCATGTGCCACCATGCCTGGCATTCTATGATTATTTTTAAATGCTAGGTAGGTAAAGCTTACCTAGCACTCTACCCAAATATATTACCAGATAGAAGTTTACAAAGTTAGATGTCATTATTCTCATTTTATTTATTTATTAGACCACAGTACCACAATAAATAAATAAATTTAAATTATATTTATTTTTATAAATTTATTAATATTTTATAAATTATTAACTTATTTATTTATTTATAAATTTATTGATAATTTATAAATTTATTTATTGTGGTACTGGGGATTGGACCCAGAGGCATTCTACCTCTGAGCTATACCTCCAGCCCTATTTTATTTTTTATTCTGAAATAAGATCTCACTAAATTATGGAGGGCCTCACAATGTTGCTGAGGGTGGCCTCAAACCTGGGATCCACCTATCTCAGCCTCCAAGTACTGGGATTACAGGCATTTGCCACCATGCCTAGCTGTTATTCTCGTTTTAAAGACAAAAAAATTCAGCCAGGCATGGTGGTGCATACTTGTAATCTCAGTACTTGGGAGGCTTAGAGAGGAAGATTGCAGGTTCAAGGGCAGCCTCAGCAAATAGTGAGACTCATTAACCTAGCGAGACCCTGTTTTAAAATAAAAATAAAATAAGGCTGTGAGCGAAGCTGGGAGGTAGAATGCCCCTGGGTTCAGTCCCCAGTGCCACTAAATAAATAAATATTCAAGAGTCCACAAATTCAAGGTGGCAGAGCTTGGATTTGAACCCAGATTAAGGTACCCTAAAGTCAGAGCTTTCTCCACCATCCTGGGCAGGCTAAGGTAGTCTCTGTGTTGTGGCAGCTGGAGACCAGCGTGCACAGGTTTCTATTGGGCCACAGGGCTAAAGCAGCAGATGAAAACTTGGCCATCAGCCTTTAGCTGCCATCCCAGCTGCTGCTCTGGAGAGGTCATACGTGTGACTCTGGTTATAGACTCTGGCCATTGTGTCCAGCTGGTGAATGCCCCTGGGTTCAGTTCCCAGTAATACACACACACACACACACACACACACACACACACACACACACACAATAACAACCTGATTTAACAGTCATTATTTTCAGTTCTAGAATTGGGCAACACTTTATTCCATAAAATAGAATAAGAGTTCTGAGGAACTGAGCAGGAGGGTCTGATTTTATAGACAGAAAAATGGATGAAGAAAGCAAAACAACGACCACAAGATTAAAAACAAAAAATGGATTGATCATTTCAGAGTTACTTTCCTTGTAAGCTGAGGACAGAAAGATTGAACAATAGAAAAAGAACTGGTTAATATCAGGTTACTTCAGATTAGCTTTTTTTGTGTGTAAGGATTACGGCAGAGGGAACTTCACGATCATGCCAATTAAAAGTGGTCTGTTTGGGAAATTTGACTTTATCTTGCTAATCTTGATTTCTATCAAAAGGTTAGATAAACAGCTTAGCTTTGGCTTGGAAACTTGGAACTTTTGATTGATTTTGATTTTTAGCCTGGTCTGTTGGGGCATAGTGCAGGAGCTTAGATCAAAACAATGGCCTTCAGTTGGGCATGATGGTATAAACCTGTAATCTCAGTACTTGGGTGGCTGAGACAGGAAGATTACAGGTTCGAGTATAGCCTCAACATTTACCAACTTAGTGAGACTCGGTTTCAAAAATAAAAATAAAATTAGGGTTGGAGGTGTAGCTTAGAGGTAGAATGCCCCGGGCCCAATCCCTAGTAACACTAACACACACACACACACACACACACACACACACACACACATACACCTTCTATAATTTTTAATTTAATTTGTGCTGGAGATTGAACTCAGGGGCATTCTACTTCTGAGCTACACCCCAGCCCAATTTTATTTTTTGTTTTGAAACAGGGCCTTGCTAAATTGCTGAGGGTTTCATTAAATTGCTGGAGTTTGTCCTTGAATCTATGATCCTCGTGTCTCAGCCTCCCAAGTACTGGTATTACAGGTGTGTGCCAGCACACTTGGCTTATAATTTTTATTTAAGAGTAGTAGGAATGAGCTAGGTGTAGTGTACCTGTAATCCCGGTACATGGGAAGCTGAAACAAGAGGATCATGGGTTCAAGGCCAGCCTCAGCAATTTAGTGATACTCTCAGCAACCTAGCAAGACTCTGCTTCAAAACAAAAAATAAAATCGGGCTGGGGTATAACTTGAGGTAGAATGCCCATGGGTTGAATCTCCAGGACCCCCCCTCCCCCACCCCCACACAAAGGAGCCCCAGAGATACCTTTGCCCCTTTTACCACATGTGGACACAGCTAGCAGTTGGTGGTCTGCTATTTTGGGGAGGGGGTTGGGGAGTGGTACTGGGGATGGAACCCAGGGACCTTCTACCTCCAAGCTATACCCCAGGCCCTTTTTATTTTTTATTTTGAAATGGGTCTCCTTACATTGCTGAGGCTGTCCTGCAACCTGCGATCCTCCTGTCTCAGCCTCTCAAGTACTAGGATTACAGGCATGTGCCACCACACCAGGCTTAGTCTGCTATTTTGAAGAGGGCTTTCAGCAGAACCTGACTATGCTGGTGTCTTGATCTGCCTCCAGCCTTCAGATCTGTGAGAAATAAATTCCGGTTGCCTATAAGCCACCTAGTCTATGTTGTTTTTGCTATAGCACTCCAAAAAGACAACGGCAATGCTGAAGTCTTAATTCTGGCTGTCAATTAAGTTCCTTGGTTTGTCTCCACATGCTGTCTGCTGAAGCTGAAAGAGCATGATGGCTTCTCCATGGCGCTTAGGTTGGAATGGCTGGGTAGCTTGGACTGGCTGGCCATCATCCTCCCTCTACATGATGTCTTTGCTTGGCTCGTTTGGGTTCCCTCAAAGCGTGGCAGTTTCAAGTGGTCAGATTTAATGGGGAACTGGCTTCAAAAATGTATATTCTTTTTTGCGTGTATGTGTGGTATCAGGGATTGAACTCAGGGGTGTTCTCCTCTGAACTACACCCCCAGCCAGATTTTATTTTTTTATTTTGAAACAGGGTCTTACTAAATTGCTGAGCCTGTGATCCTCCTGTCTCGGCCTTCTAAGACTGAGATTACAAGAGTGTGCCACCACACCCAGCCAAAAATGTATATTCATTCTGTTAGATTAACCTACTTTATGGCATGAAAGAATGACAGAGAGAAAATTGGTGCTACAGTTTAGAACTAAATCATTAACATTTGGACTTTTTTTTTTTTTTAGAAATATGAAAGTTTAAAGTCAAGGAAAGATAGAAACCAAAAAATAGTTCCATACACATAGAGGGGAGGGATCTTCAAAAGAGAGTAACCCACATTTAGGCATTTTTTAAGAAGAAGCAACATAGCTGGGCATGGTGGTGCACACTTGTAATCCCAGTATTTGGGAGGCTGAGACAGGAGGATCGCAGGTGTTAGCACAGCCTCAGCAATTAGTGAGACTGTCATTAACCTAATGAGACCTTGTTTTAAAATAAAAATAAAAAAATTGGGCTGGGGGTGTAGCTCAGAGGTAGAATGCTCCTGAGTTCAATCCCTAGTAACACACACACACACAGCAGCAGCAGCAGCAGCAGGAGCAATATAGAAATGTTTTGACATTGAAAGCAGCAGGGAGAAGCAAGGCTGCTGCTGGCCAGGCTGGCTCACGCAGGCCTGTGTGTCCCTGCACTTGTCCTGCTGCCGTCCTCGGGGCACTGGGCCCAGCTGCCTGACTGCCACATCTGGCAGCCACGTACAGCCTGGATGGCAGGTGGCCCTGGAACTTTCACCTCTTTGGCACAAGTGACGTTATGTTAAGTAACATTGTCATTGGATATATCAAGATCCAGAAAAATGTTTTCATCTTATAATACATCTTAAAATTCCCACAAGATTTATCTCAAGCCAAATTCAAAAGAAAGGAGAAAAGAAGAGGAGAAAGAGGAGGAAAAGGAGGAGGAGAAGAGAGAGGGAGAGAGGGAAGGAGGGAGGGAGGGAGAGAGAGAGAGGGAGAGAGGGAGAGAGGGAAAGGGAGAGAGGGAGAGAGGGAGAGAGGGAAAGGGAGAGAGAGAGGGGAGGGAGAATATGAATAGGAGAGAGAAAGAATGCTTTTTATGTGTCTTTGATTTTTTTTTTTAATTTATTTTTCTGTGGTACTGGGGATTGAACTCAGGGACATTCTACCTCCAAGCTACACCCCCAGTCCCATTTTTTTTTTTTTTTTTTTTTTTTTGCGGTACTGGGGATTGAACTCAGGGGCATTTTACCTCCGCGCTATACCCCCAGGCCTACTTTTTACTCTTTATTTTGAAACCGAGTCTCACTAAGTTGTGGAGTGCCTCACTAGGTAGCTGAGGCTAGCCGCGAACCCGGATCCTCAGGTCTCAGCCTCCCGAATGCTGGGATTACAAGCGTGCGCCACCACGCCCGGCCCCAGTCCCATTTTTTATTCTTTATTTTGAAACAGGGTCTCACTAAGTTGTGCAGATCCTCACTAAGTAGTTGAGGCTGCCTGTGAATCCTCGATCCTCCTGTCCCAGCCTCCCAAGTACTGGATTTACGGTTGTGCCCCACCGTGCCTGGCTGTGTCCTTGCTTTTTATGTGTCTTTGTGAGTGTAGTGTAATGAGTAGGAACATGGCCTGGAGTCAGAATCACACTGCATGAGTTTAAACCCTGGTCTTGCTGCTCAGTTACTCACTGTGAGATGATGTGGGGTAAGTTACTCTGCCTCTCCGTGCCTCAGTTTCCTCATCTTTAAAATGGTGATGATAATAGTACCTGTCTCATAGGGCCATCTAGAGGATTGAGATGGTATGCGAAAAACAATTTGAGCAGAGCTTGGAAAATAGTGCTAAATTAGCACTAGTTACAATGATTAAAATAACATTGCTACCTGATATGTGCCAGATAATATTATAATATTCATACTACTAAACATAATATTCATATTCCAGTGAGAGAGATAAGCATACAGTGTGCACGGGAAGTACAGAACTAAATGAAAGTATGTTTGAGTATATCTAGGAGCGTGGAAACGGGAGCCCTTCCCTCCCTCTGGGGAGGACAGGTGATACTCCCCCGAAGGAGGCAATGCTTATACTAAGTGTTGAAGGATGAGCAGGAGTTTGCCAGGTAGAAGAGGAAAGGGAGGGGTCAGAGAGTTATTCTGGGCAAAGGAAACCTCAACACTACTCCGTATACTTTTCAGGGAACACAGAAAATACAAAGTGAGGTCGGGGCAGGGAGAACAAGGCTGGAAATGTAGGGATGAGCCCAGGGTTGAAGGTCTGTGTGAGGCACTGGAAATGGGTTGGCCTCCAATGAATAGCTGGTTGGGAGTTGTTGAAGAAACATGGTTTATTTTATTTTTATTTTTATTTTTTTGTGGTACTGGGGATTGAACCCAGGAATATTCTACTTCTGAGCTATACCCCCAGCCCTATTTTATTTTTTATTTTGAAACAGGGTCTCACTAAGTTGCAGAGGGCCTAAGTAGCTGAGACTGTTCTCAAACCTGGGATCCTCTCGTCTCAGCCTCCTGAGTACTGGGATTACAACAGTGCGCCACCACGCCCGGATGAAACACAGTTTAGGCCTGGCTGCTGTGTGCTGAGTGACAGATTGCTAGAGGACCATCAAAAAGCAAGAGTACCAGTCAGGGACATTTGTAGCAATCTAGACAAGAGAGGATGCTGTTCTGAATTTGAGCAGTGACAGGAAAAATGGAGGTATAGCTCAGGTTTTGGGCGTGGGTGTCTGAGCAGGTGGAGGAATATGATAAGTTAGAGGGAATGTCATATGGCCTCTAACATGATCATTATGAAGACTATGTAGCACCATGGGAAAATGTTCACAATCAAATATTAATTGGTGGAAGCAATTGTGTGTATACTATTTATGCCTAGGAACCAAGCAAGAATACTCAAAGATGAGGTGAGGAAGGGACAAGAAATCATTAAATAGTTTGACTTCTCAGGATATGTGGATGTAAGTGATTTTCATGTTGCTTTAGTTTATAAATGCTATTATAACTTTGAAGAGAAAGAATAGTATACTAAAGTATAATGAGGTGGGTGCCATGGTGCACACCTGTAATCCCAGCTATTTAGGAGGCTAAGGCAGGAAGCTTGCAAGTTCAAGTGAATCTGGGCACTTAGTGACATCTTGTCTCAAAGTAAAATAATAGAAAGGTCTAGGGATATAGCTGGGTGGTAGAGCATCCCTGGGTTCAATACCCACTACTGGGAAAAAAAATTAAAAACAATTCTATAGTCGGGTGCAGTGGTGCACACTTGTAATCCCAGTACTCAGGAGGCTGACACAGGAGGATGACAGGTTTGAGGACAGTCTCAGCAAATAGAGAGACTCTCATCAACCTAGCAAGACCCTGTTTCAAGACTCTAAAGCAAAAATAAAAAATGATCTGGGGGTACAGCTCAGAGGTAGAATGCCCCTAGGTTCAATCCCCAGTACTATTAAATACATACATATACACATACATACATACATAAGTAAATAAACAAATAATACAAACTATGATCATTCAAATATGCCAGTGAGATAAATGAGAAGGCATTAATTGTGTTTGGTTTGGATATGAGGAAAACACACCTGCTATGAGTGACTTGCCCAATGTTAAAGAGCTGCTAAGTAATGAAGGCAAAAATTTCCACCTTGAATATCTGCAGTTTTCAAATGCTTAGTCAAATTCACTTACTAAGCTGGGCATGGGGTAGCATGCCTGTAATCCCAGTGCTTGGGAGGCTGGGACAGGAGGATTGAAGGTTCAAGGACAGCCTCAACAAGTAGTGAGACTCTCATCAACCTAGCGACACCTTCTTTCCTTCCTTCTCTTCTTCCTTCCTTCTCTCCTTCCTTCCTTCTCTCCTTCTCTCCTTTCTTCCTTCTCTCCTTCCTTCCTTCCTTCCTTCCTTCCTTCCTTCCTTCCTTCCTTCCCTGCACTGGGGATTGAACCCAGGGACATTCTACCTCCGAGATACGCACCTGGCTTTATTTTATTTTCATTTGGAAACAAGGTCTTGCTAGATTGATGAGAATCTCACTACTTTCTAAGACTGTCTTCAAACCTGCAATCCTTCTGTTTCAGCCTCCCAAGTACTGGGATTACAGGTGTATGCCACCATGCCCAGCAGTGAGACCCCATTTCAAAATAAAAATAAAAAAATAGGGCTGGAGGTATAGGTTGGAGGTAGAATGCCCCTGGTTTTAATCCCCAGTAACAACAACAACAAAATTATCTTAATCTGGTTGAAGGAGAAAGAAGCTACACTTGCATAGATTTGATATGTGGACACAAGAATTAAAAAAAAAAAGTCCCCCATATGCTGGCTCTTCCATGACCTAGAATAAAAGAAAGAACAGTGAAAAATCATCAAACCAGAACAGAATCTCTTTTATTTTTTATTTTTTTCTATTTTTGTGTACTGGGGATTGAACTCAGGGACCTTCTACCTCTGAGCTACACCCCCAGCCCAATTTTTTATTCTTTATTTTGAAACAGGGTCTTTCTAAGTTGCACAGGGCCTCACTAAGTAGCTGAAGCTGGCCGAGAACCTGCGATCCTCCTGTCTCAGCCTCCCAAGTACTGGGGTTACATGCCCAGCTGAACAAATGCTTTTTTTAAAGCTGTTTTATGTAACCACTTTTACCCTGCCTCCATGACCTGGGTGCTCCTCAGTGGTGAGGATCCAGGTAGGTGAGCACCAGTTTCTGCTCTGTTCCCCACCATTTCCCCCAGGGTGTAGAGCCCGTGGTACATGCATGACAGCAAACAAACAAGAGAGCACAAGGGGATCAGGGGGCTCATCTTGGAGTTGCCCATTCCTTCCGTGGGGGTTGAGGCTGTCTTCCCGCAGTTGATGTGTTAATGCCACAAAGGGGGGACCAAGCACAGTTAGTGTCAGGATTGATACCTCCACCATTGAATGTCAGCTGTTGCTTGTGAGAAAGGGATAAAAAAGAACAAGATGGGAATGGCCAGGGAGCTCTTTACCAAGTTTTCTGTGTAACCTAGAGTGGAACAGAGGACTGGGCAAAGTTGGTAAACCAGCCCAGTCCCCATGGCATTGCACACCGAGCTGGTCACAAGTTTGCAGCTGCTGCCATCACCAGTGTTGTAGGGGTGCCTTCTCACCTGCAGACCCTTCCCCATGGGCATCATCTTAGCGAAAGAATTGTTCTGCTGAGCCCATGTGCAAACACCATTTTAGTTTATTGCACTTGGACATAGGCATACCCAGCCATTTAGAGGCCACGGGCCATACCACTGCCATGGACATATTTAAGTGGCTGACTAACCAAGATTGTATTTGCAATTTCACTCGGCTTCAAATGTTAATGATGTTAGCGTCGTGTTTCGGTTTTCAGGGTTAATCAATCAAGGACTTAAAATAATTGGATAAATGAAAACAGGTGAATGCTTTAAAATGCTCTTGGCCAGCCGGGCGTGGTGGCGCACGCTTGTAATCCCAGCATTCGGGAGGTTGAGACCGGAGGATCCGGGTTCGCGGCCAGCCTCAGCTACCTAGTGAGGGACTCCGCAACTTAGTGAGACTCGGTTTCAAAATAAAGAATAAAAAATAGGGCTGGGGGTATAGCTCGGAGGTAGAATGCCCCTGAGTTCAATCCCCAGTACCGCAAAAAAAAAAAAAAAAAAAAAAAAAAAAAATGCTCTTGGCCTTGTAAGGTCTTATTTTGCTATGTGGGCTGTAGGAAAACAATAGGGAGTTTGCTTTGTCTTTGGGTCTAGGTTGCTGGAAATGTGGGGTCTGGATAGTATGTAATTTTATTCATGTAATGCTTTGATGAAGTAATGATTAGAACTAAGATGTTTTTATTGCCATAAGAAGTAATTTGGTCTGGATTTAGATATGGCATAGATCAAGTTACATGGGTAAAGGTTTTAACATCTAGGTCTCCCAGTGAACAGGAATCCTCAAATGTGTCCAATCATTGTATGTCTACCTTTCATTTCCTATGAGGGCACACAAGGCTTCTCTCTTTCCCTTTTCATGGACGAGGGTTTTTCTTCAGGGTCAGTTCTTCTTCATCTTTGGACGTATTATGCACACTTTCAGGGGCCTTCCTTCCCCTGTCAATGTTCTAGGGTTGATTAATAGGGAAGTCCTTAGATATTTCATATGATATCTAAGAGCCTCACCCACCTTGGCAGATAAATGTGTAAGCACTTTGAACCTGGCATGCTTTTTGACAAACAGCACAGAGGCTAATCACTCAAAGAAGGGGTAAGATCAGATATTTTTCACTTCTGTTGTCGAATGAATAGAGATTTCAAGGAGGACTGTGAGAGGCAATGTTTTAAGCATAGTAAACGTTCTGGCTAAGTCCTACAGAGGTCCAAGGGATGCCTCCATGACCAGGATCCTGCTTGGATTGGGCCACCAATCCAAGGGCAGGGATATCTAATGGGCTCCCACTGGGTTGGGGTGCTAATCCAAGGGCGGGGACATCTCACAGGCTCCCAGTGGGTTGGGGTGCTAATCCAAGGGCAGGGAAATCTCATGGGCTTCCACTGGGTTGGGGTGCGAATCCAAGGGCAGGGATGTCTTCAAGGCTCGAAGGCCCCTGGAATGCATCCTCCACAATTGGGAAGCATTCGACCCTGAACCTTAAAGAAGTGCCTCATCTTCTTTGGGACAGCTTGGCCTGCATACAAACTAGAGGATGGCAAAATCTGGTCCCTGGAGGGAAGTACAAACCCCAATACTTTCAGTTATGTTCCTTTTGTAAATATTTAGAGAAGTGGTCCAAGGTGGCAAGCATTCTTTGTGCTTTCTGAGAATCATATCTTTTGCAAGAAAGTAGAGGCAAGTCCTATACATCCCTGGGCAGTTAGACCCACCCCATTCCAGGGCTCATCACCCTGAGATCCTCCTCTTTATCTTGACTTGTCCACTGTTTCTCTTATACCCCCGGCACTGACATTCTCTGCACCTGTTAAGAATGCATCCACTCAGGCCTCTGCTCTCTCTACCCTATTGCCTCTACAGGAATCAGATTCAGAATTGGGTTCCCCAAAAGTATATATGCCCTTTTCCCTCATGGACATAAGGGAAATAAAAACAGACTTAGGGAAGTTCTAGGCCAAATTTTTTACTTAACTTGGAGGGATATCATGTTAATCTTAGGGCCAACTTTGTCTCCTATGGAAAAATGGGTTATTTTAGACAATGTTATTATTTATGAAGACAATATTTTTGTAACTGATTCTTCTAGATACCCCACAGACCATACCTCTTCAGGCCCT
Source organism: Graphiurus murinus (assembly GCA_004027655.1). Classification (NCBI taxonomy): domain Eukaryota; kingdom Metazoa; phylum Chordata; class Mammalia; order Rodentia; family Gliridae; genus Graphiurus; species Graphiurus murinus. The sequence goes on from PVLC010005987.1 coordinate 40,223, forward strand.
TAAGTGGGACTATAATTTGGAGGATGGTAAAGATTTACAGGCATATTTCTACTCCTGTGTGGTGGAAGGCTTTCAAGACAGAGAGTCCAAACTCCTCAATAATACCAAACTTTCCACCATTGACCAAGGACAACAGGAAAATACCAAGACATTTCTAGAATGCTTAAGGGAAGCAATAAAAAGTTTACTCCAATAGACCCAGATTCCATTGAAGGGAAGATCCTCTTACAGGATAAGTTCATAATGCAGGCAGCCGCCGCTAGGTGAAAACTTCAAAAAGGTGGCCTTGGGCCAGGGATCTACACCTTAGATTACCTTTTAAAATTGGATACTTTGGTATTTTATAACCCAGACCAGAAAGAGACCTCCTAGGAGAGAAGTCACACATAAACAAACCAATGTTTTAATCTCAGCACTGAGAGGACTTTTCTTGGCTCCAGGGACCAAAAGACTCATAACTGCCACCAGTGCCACCAGCCAGGACACTGGAAAAGAGAGTGCCCCCCCAAAAGGTGTCCACTTCCCAAACCCAGTCCCACCTGTGGTGAGGACCATTGAAAAAGAGATTACCCTTGGGCTCCCAGAACCCAAATGGTCCAATAAGTACCCACCAATTGATGGATCCCAGCCTCCCAAGACTCCTGTTCTCACCAGTATCAGGAGCCTCGGGTAACCCTGGGAGACAAAGGTAAGATGATCAACCTTTTCACTGGATACCAAAGCTACATATTCTATCTTGACTTACCACCACAGCTCTAGGTCTAAAAGGTCAACAACTGTCATTGGGGCAGTCCCTAGTCCAATACTTTTCATTTTTCTCAGTTGTTCTTGGGGGCAATATCTTCAGTCACACTAATTTTTAGTGATGCCTCAGTGTTCTAGCCCATTAGAGGGGAGGGATTTTCTCTCCCACCTTGGAACAAAAATACAGTTTTATCCAAAGCTAGCATGCTGCCTGCATTAGTAGAAATCAACCCAGACATATGGGCCACTTAGGACAAGAAAAGTTGAGCCCTTACAGCCCAACCAGTGGTCAATCATCTCAAAAGCCCAACCTGTTTCCTTTAACAGAAACAATACCCTCCTAAATCATAAGCCAAAGAGGGGCTTGTCCCCATTATCAGGAGTCTTTTTTTTCTCAAAAATTTTTGGTACTGGGGATGGACCCCAGGGGTGCTCTACCTCTGGGCTACACCCCAGCCTATTGTATTTTTTTTTTGAAACAGGGTCTCACTAAGTTGCTGAGGGCGTCACTAAGTTGCTGAGGATGTCCTTGAACCTGGAATTCTCAACCTCCCAAGTACTGGGATTACAGGTGTGTGCCACCACTTCTGGTATCAGGAGTCTTTTAGACCAGCAGTTGCTGACTCCTTGCAATGACCCTTGTAACACTTCCATTATTGGTGTAAAAATAATGATCTTGAAGGCTAATGCAAGACTTACACCTCATCAATGAGGTCGTTGTGTCCCTACATCTTGTGGTTGAAAAATCCTGAAAACAGTCCTAGTTTTCTGTCCTCCACCTTAAGGATGTATTTTTTTGCATTCCAGTACACGGGGACTCTCACTTCTTGTTTGCTTTTGAGGATCCCCTGAAACAACACTCTTTTTTTTTGCAGCACTGGGGATTGAACTCAGAGGCATTCTACCTTTGAGCTATACCCCCAGCCCTGTTTTTTATTCTTTATTTTGAAACAGGGTCTCACTAAGTTGCGGATTGCCTCACTAGGTAGCTGAGGCTGGCCTCGAACCCGGATCCTCTGGTCTCAGCCTCCCGAATGCTGAGATTACAAGCGTGTGCCACCACGCCTGGCAACAACACTCTTTTTAAAAAAAATTTTTGTGTAGACTTGGGGATTGAATGAAAGGTATTCCACCTCTGAGCTACACTCTCAGACTGATTTTATTTATTTTTGGAAATAGGGTCTTACTAAGTTTCCAGGGCCTCATTAAGTTGTTGCTGAGGTGGGCTGCAAACCTGTGATCCTTCTGTCTCAGCCCCCCAAGTACTGGGATTACAAGTGTGTGCCACCATACCCTGAATTTACCCCCTTGTGAACTTAGGAGAACCTTCACTGCAGGTTTTTACATTCTTTGCAGGCCCTGGATGTATTTATCTCTACCCCTCACCTGACATGTTGTACTATTGTAGCACCTGTCCCTTCAGTGAAATTTCTTAACAGCTCCCAAATGGCTACCTCTGGTAGCCTTCCTAACCTTGGCTCTTTCCTATAATACCCCCCTGCCGCACGGTACCTGACAAAGTATTATTCAAGCCCCAGAAGGGTTTGGTTGGTACCAACTTGTCAGACTGGGAAAGGAGTAGACACACCCATGATAACCCTCTACTAGAAAGACCAGGGATAGGGAATTCTATTTTATTTATTTATTTATTTTTTTTGCGGTACTAGGGATTGAACTCAGGGGCATTCTACCTCTGAGCTACACCCCCAGCCCTATTTTTTATTCTTTATTTTGAAACAGGGTCTCGCTAAGTTGCAGAGTGCCACACTAGGTAGCTGAGGCTGGTCACGAACCCGGATCCTCCGGTCTCAGCCTCCCAAATGCTGGGATTACAAGCGTGCGCCACCACACCCGGCTGGGAATTCTATTGATAGAGGTGTCTTCCGGTTTGCCGATATTCCGGTTCTTGAGTGCTCAGTACTACACCTCACCATCTTAGTACACCAGTCCTAGAAAGCAACTATAGGGGTCATCAAAGCTGAACAAGAGTCTCTTAATTTTCTTGACTCTCTAGTGCTCTAAAACTGTTGGGTACTTGATGTTTTAATAGCTGAAATGGGAGGTACCTGTGCTAGACTGGGAGGCTTATAATCTCTATTCCAATCTCATGGGTCACAAATCTGTCTTGGATCTTCCCCTTTGTAGTGCCCCTTTGCCTGGTTTTGTTTGTTTTGCTATTTGGCCCATGTCTGCTTAACAAGACTGTCAGGTTGTGTGCTCCCAAGTGGAGGGGATTAAAGGACAGATGGTGCTCCAGATGGAGTCACAGATGATATCCTGGAAAACTTTATCATGGCCCCTTTGATCCTTCCAAACCCTAAGAAACCCTCTACTGGACCCTAGCCACCATTTCCCCTCCATCAACCCTTATCAGAAAGCATCTTGAGTCATCATCACCCCTGTTCCCTAAAGGAAGTTACAAAGACAAGTAGAATGGGGGGTGGGGAGGAGATAAAGGATAAATGGTAGCAAGCTGGAGTAAGGGCCAGGCCAGTACCTCTTCCTGACTTCTAAGTCAAGACTGATCAAGGATTCCAAAGAGGGACTGAAAATGGACCAATCAAGGCTCAGATCTAAGGACCCATCAGAGGAGTTGCCAGGTATATAAGCTTGTCTCCTGAAAGCAAAAAGGTAGAGCTGAGGGGAAGAGAGAAGCAGAGATGCGCTAAGAGCAGGAAGAGGAAAGCAGTGGCGGCTGCAGAGGTGGTGGTAGCAGGGGCAGCAGCGGCAAGCGACCTTGCAGAGCTGTAGAGTCAGCACAGCCGAGTAGCAGCAACAGCGACATGACGATGGGTTCTCAGCAGCAGTGGCAGCCGAGGCCCAGTGCAGCCACTGGGGAGCTCAGACCTATTGTCCCCCATGCCGGACCCTCAACTGTGAGGCTCCAATGGAGACCATAACCATATGTTGCTGGTTCAAACTTCTCTTTATTATACCTCTTTCTCTCTCTCTGGGACCAAGGATGTTACCCAAGCAACAACAGTGACAGTAACAGTAACAGTAATCGTTCTCTTAGCCCTGACAGTAACTGTCTCTCTGGCTACAATAGTCTCTCTTACCCCACTCTTGTTCTCTGTAGCCATTCCTCGCAATCTCCAACCACCCTTCCTCCCCAACCATTCATCTAGGGCGAGAGGTGGAGGCTCTTAAAGCCACACAGGGCTTGAGCCACGAGGTGCCTGCATACAGCTCTCACCTGGGCAGGCCACCAGCCGGGCGTGCTGGTGCATGCGTTCTAGCGTGGCATAGCCCTAGGATGTTACCACCTGCAGCTGCTCCTGGCACTCTGCCAGGCACCATCTAGAGGCGAGGTCTAGCCAGGCCCAGCTAAGACCCCAACAAGACCCTTTTCTGACCCCGAGGTGGTAGTCCTGCTGCCTTTCTAGTCTCCTTGTATTAAAAGCTGTGCTCTGATTCCTGTGTCTCCTAAACTATATTATTTTGGTTCTTGGAGACAAGAACTGAGGTACGCTGGGGTCTGGGGCTGAGACTTCCTCACCTCACCCCAACCCATAGCAGTTTTTGTTTTGTTGTCACATGTAGAGGTGGAGTTTTAGTTGTGCTTGTACTCTTTATCATGCCTCTTTATGGGAAGCCTGTCTCATTATCACCTGCAGTATCCACTTCAGGATTTGATTTTGATTTTTTTTTTTTGTATGTGTGGTACTAGGGATTGGACCCAGACCATTCTACTTCTGAGCTATATCCCTAGCCCATTTTATTTTGTATTCTGGAATAGGGTCTTACTAAATTGGTGAGGGCCTTACTAAGTTGCTGAAATTGGTCTCAAACCTGGGATCCTCCTGTCTCAGCCTCCCAAGAACTGGGATTGCAAGTGTGTACCACCATGCCAGGCTAGGGTTCGATTTTTATTATGTTAATAAAGTAAAGGAGCTGAGCATAGTGCATGCCTGTAATCCCAGTATATGGGAGGCTGAGATAGGAGGATCCTAGTTTCAAGGTCAGCATCAGCAATTCATCAAGACCCTGTTTCAAAATAAAAAGGGCTGGGGGTGTAGATCAAAGGAAGAATGCCCCTGGGTTCAATTCTCAGTATCTAAATAAATAAATACATATATAAATAAACAAACAAAGTAAAGGTAAGTTCAGTGACTATTCAACGCAAGCATTGCTTCTCACCACCTGGAAGTTGCTCGTATCTTCTGGGAAAGTTTCTAATTGGGTTTTGATGCATAGCAGACTACTGCCCTGTCTCACTAGATTTTTTTTTTTTGTAGCACTGATTGAACCTGGGGGCATTCTACCTTCGAGCTACACCCCTAGTCCTATTTTTTATTCTTTATTTTGAAACAGGGTCTCACTAAGTTGCAGAGTGCCTCTCTAGGTAGCTGAGGCTGGCCAAGAACCCGGTTCCTCTGGTCTCAGCCTCCCAAATGCTGGGATTACAAGCGTGCGCCACCACACCCGGCTGGAAGGCCACAACTTTAATGTGATCTTTGCCATCAGTAGTGACCTAGCAGGCCCCTTTGTTGCTCACAGTTTTCTCAATATTATTTCTTACAATTTGAGATCTAGAAGTACTTTACTTTAAAAATTCCAAATTTATATAATTCCCCCATTTTCTTTAATTTCTTCTTGTAAACTGCTGAACTTGCCAGCCAATAATAGCCAATATACACTAACAGTTTGGCTTTCTCAAACTGCTTCTCTTGAAGCTGACAGATCAGGAAGCATATGGCTGCCTATTAAGTTACTATACACAAAGATTTTTGCCAAATGTTTTGCCACTGCATAGCATCGATTGCCATCTTCTCAGCCCCTGGCATCGGTTTCCTTTCTTCCTACAAATGCTGTGTTGTCAGGGCCACTTCTTCTATGTTATTTCTTTAGAAGCCCTCCAAGATCCTGTTTGTGGTTTTAGCTATGGCATTCAAGCTAGTTGCCTAGAAATAACCTCCAAATCTCAGTGTTTAAGGCAATAAACACACTGTCATCTCTACCCTGGGTAGGGTTAGGGCGAAGAAAAGGAGCTCTGTTGCGGGTAGGTAGTCAAGCAGAGCCTGAGCCAACCATCTTCATGCTCACCTCCCAAGCCTGTCCTGAGCCTCAACATCCAGGCAGTAGCTAGGAGGGGACAGAGCACGGATGGTCACACAAGGATGCTGTTGGAGCCGGGCCTATGAGTAACATATCACTTCTGCGCACGTTTCATTTACTGAAATCAATTATAGGGCACCACTAACCTCTAGGGAGGATGGGAAATTTAGTTATATGTCTATAAAGAAAGAAATGGGTTTAATGAAAATTCAGCTTTATCTCTGCCACATATACTGTTTTCTGGCTTTCTCAACTTCCATTTTATCTTTCTGGTGTGTCTTTCTGTATTTCCAAGGTTGGGAAGATAAAACATATTTCTTAGGCTTCCTTGGAGCTAGAGTTCTGGATACTAATTTAGTTCTGCCAATTGGATGCACAAATGACACCTGGAAGAAGGAGATGAGGCAAAGACCATGTTCCTACATTCTAGCTGCTTTCTTCTAACGAGAGCATTAAATAAAGCAGATTTTTCTGCAGTAGCAACCTCCAGTGTCCATTCTTCAGTTTGCTGGTAAGAAGTTTGGTATACTTTGGATCTGAAATATCCCCTAAAGGTCCAAGTGTTAAATGCTTGGTTCCCAGCCAAGGGTGCTTTTGGGAGGTCATGAAACCTTTAAGAGGGGGGGCTATGATGAGTATGATAGTGCCTACCTGTAATCCCAGTACTTGAGAGGCTGAGAAAGGAGGATTGCAGGTTTGAGGCCAGCCTCTGTAACTTCATGAGACCCTCAGCAACTTCCTGAGACCCTGTTTCAAAGTGAATAATAAAATAGAGCTTGAGGTGTAGCGCTGAGGTAGAATGCCCCTAGGTTCAAGCATCAGTACCAATAAATAAATAAATAAATGAATAATTGTACCAACATGCAGTAGTCCTGCATTGTATCCCCTCTGCAGCCCCCACAGAGGAACAACTTCTCTTTTTCTATATTAGGTCTAGTCATAGGCTAGCTCCTAGTAAACTGGGTTAACTCCCTTTCCTTATGCCTCTTTCAGCAACAGAATGGAAACCTTTTCTCTGATTTTGAAACCTCCTGAGGAGGGGCTGGGAATGTAGCTCAGTGGTAGAGTGCTTGCCTAGCATGCATGAGGCCTAGGTTCAATCCCCAGCACTAAGAGAAAAAACAAAACAAAAACCAGTCAAAACCCCAAACAAACAATCCCCAGACCACAAAAAAAAAAAAAAAAAAAAAAAATAGGGCTGGGGGTATAGCTGGGAGGTAGAATTTCCATGTTCAATCTCCAGTTCTACAAAAAAAAAAAAACAAAACAAAACACCCCCACCCCCACCAAAAAAAGAAGAAATGGCTCTCAGCAGCAAACAGTGATACATTTATTTGTTCATATTCTGCAGGAGACCAACTTAGGTTACATGCCCACAAGGCTGAGTCCTCAGTGCCAATGGCTTCGAGTTGGTACAATATACTCCCAAAGATGGGGATGAAGTTGAGTTCTTTGGGGTCATGAGCCTTTTGAAGGAAGAATAGACATCTAAGGAAAACCAAGGATTTGTTAGGGAAAGAATGAGGGCAGTGGAATCCAATTCCTGCCTGTGAGTATAGAGTGTTGATCCAACACAACCCTCTATTAGCAGGATATTTCTTTGACATATTTTTCTTTCTCTTGAGGTGGGTGTGGTGGCACATGCCTATAATTTCAGTACTTGGGAGGCTTAGACAGGAGAATTGCAGGTTTGAGGACAGCCTCAGAAACTCAGTGAGACCTTGTTTCAAACAAAAAAATAAAAAGGACTGGGGTTTAGCTCAGCAATAGAATGCCCCTGGGTTCAATTCCCTAGTATCACAAAATAAATAAATAAATAAATAAATAAATAAATAAATAAATAAATAAATAAATAAATAAATAAAGTGGTTTATAACACTACAGTGATATACATATATACATACACATTATGGAGTTGCCTTAAAAAATAAAAAATAGAACCATAAAATGACCAATGAGTCTGAGGTTTTTTGTTTTTTGTTTTTTTCGGTACTAGGGATGGAACCCAGGGGCATTCTATCTTCAAGCTACACCCCCAGCCCTATTTTACTTTTGTTTTGTTTTACCGTACTGGGGATGGATGGAACCCCGGGACATTCTACCTCTGAGCTACACCCCTAGCCCTATTTTATTCTTTATTTTGAGAGCTTGTTTGGAGGTTCTAGCAGGGGAGTGCAGCTACTCATATAACCTTGGCCAAAGATCAGTCCTCCTCTATTAGGGGAAGGTCGCCCTCTTCAACCGAGCTGCAGCTTTGGAGGGACACACCTGGAGCCCTGAGGGAGGAAGGGGACACCCTCCTAACCAGCCAGATCAGCCACATCAACCCTGGCGCTCAATGGGGTGACAGATGTCACAGCCTTATTCTTTATTTTGAAACAGGGTCTTACTAAGTTGCAGAGGGCCTCTCTAAGTAGCCGAGGCTGGCTGTGAACCTGTGATCCTCCTGTCTCAGCCTCCCAAGTACTGGGATTATAAGTGTGTGCCACCATGCCTGGCAATCAGTCTGACTTCTGAGTATAGGTATCAAAAGAATTAAAAACAGGTTTTTTTTTTTGTGTGTGTGTGTGTGTGGTACTGGAGATTAAACTCAGGGGCATTCTACTTCCAAGCTACACCCTCTGCTCTTTTTATTTATTTATTTTTTTTATTTTTGAGACAGGGTCTTGCTAAGTTGCTGAGGACCTAAATTGCTAAGACTGGCTTCAAATCTGCAATCCTCCTGCCTCAGCCTCCCAAGTACTGAAATTACAGGCGTGTGCCACCATGCTTGGCTTGAAAGCAGGTTCTTTTTTTTTTTTTTTTTTTTTCGGTACTGGGGATTGAGCTCAGAGGCATTCTACCTCCAAGCTATACCCCCAGCCCTATTTTTTATTCTTTATTTTGAAACAGGGTCTCACTAAGTTGCAGAGTGCCTCACTAGGTAGCTCACTAGGCTGGCCTCGAACCTGGATCCTCCGGTCTCAGCCTCCCAAATGCTGGGATTACAAGCGTGCGCCACCACGCCCGGCAAGCAGGTTCTTTTTTAAAAATTACTAATTATTATTTTGTTGTTGTTGTTGTTGTTGTTATTATTGTTATTGCAGTACTGGGAATTGAACTCAGGGGCATTCTACCTCCAAGCTATACCCCCAAGCCCAATTTTATTTTTTGTTTTGAAACAGGGTCTCCCTAGCTTAATGAGAGTCTCACTACTTGCCGAGGTTGTCCTCAAACCTATGATCCTCCTGTCTCAGCCTCCCAAGTACTGGAATTACAGGCATGAGCCACCATGCCCTGCAAAAACAGGTTCTTGAAGAGATATTTGCCCACCCATGTTTATCACAACACTATTGTCAAGACCAAAGAGGTGGAAGCAGCCCAAGTATCTATCAATACCTGAATGGATAATCAAAATATTGGATATATATATATATATATATATATATATATATATATATATATGTATGTATATACAGCAAAATAGAATAAAAAGGAAGTCCTGTCACATGCTATAACATGGACCAGCCTTGAAGACATTGTGTTAAGTGAAATAAGATAAATACTGCAGGGGCCCACTATGTGAGGGACAGTAGTCCTTCATCTGTCCGGGATACCTTCCAAGACTCCAGTGGATTCCTGAAAGCACAGAGTATTTGTTATGATCTGGATATTAAATGTTCCCCAAAGGTCCATATGCTAACAACTTAGGGCCAGCCTGTGGTGTTATTGGCAGGTAAGGCCTTTTGGAAGGAAGTTAGGTGATTTGGGGGCCTGCCTTTGAAGGGGATGTTGGGATCCCAGTCTTTTCCTCTCTCTCTGTTTCCCAGCTACCATGAGGTGAACAGACTTCCTCTGCTATGTGCTCCTGTCACAGTGTACCGTGCTTCCACAGGCCCCAAGTGACAGGGCTACGCAACCATGGACTGAGACCTCTGAAACCATGAGCCAAAATAAATCTTTCCTCTTTTTAAGTTGATTTCCCCAGAAATATGTCACAATGACCAATATAGTACCGAACCTTATACAGTATATATACCATATTTATTTCCTATACATATATACGCACATTTACTGCCTTTTCCATCTTAATAAGCATCTATCATGCACTGTGGTTGTAACTTTTACAGTTTGAATTGTGACAGTAAAACTACCATAAGTTTCTTTTTCCTTCTTCACAATTTCAGATAGAGGATTCATTCTATCATCGATCTTAACCTCAGCATATGATATTTTTTTCTTTCCTTATTAAAAGTCAATAACTCAGCAGGGCACAGTGGAACATGCCTATAATCCCAGTACTTGGGAGGCTGAGACGAGGGGTCACAAGTTCAAGGCCAGTCTTAGAAATTTAGCAAGATCCTGTTTCAAAACAAAACAAAAAAGGCCCGAGGGTATAGCTTGGAACGTCCCAGGGTTCAATCTCCAGTACAAAAACAAACAAACAAGTCAAGAACGTTCACCTTTTTACTTAAAGAAACACATTATGGCTTTTCTTTGGCATATTAAAATTGCCAGCATCACTACTCTTGCACTTTGGGGGCAATTAGCAACATAAAGGTTACTTTAACACAAGCAGTATGATATTACAACACTTGCTCTAATAGCTGAGATTGTTAAGTGACTAATGGCCCTTTGCATGTAGAGTGTGGACTAATGGCCCTTTGCATGTAGGTATGACCCATGTCCTAGGCAGGAGGGAGCGGGATGATACAAGATTTCATCATGCTTCTCAGCATGGCACACAATGTAAGGCTAGTGAATTTCTGGAATTTTCCATTTGATAATTTTGGACTATGACCTTGTATTACAGTTCGGATCCGGAATGTCTCTAAATGTTCCTGTGTTGAAGGCTTGGTCCCTAGTGCAGCCATTTTCAGAGGTGAGGCATTGGGAGGAATGAGATCACGAGGCCCTGACCTCATCAGGGGGCAAATCCATCCGTGAGCTCCTAACTGAATGAACTCTTGGGAGGAGGTGGAATCTGTAGGAGGAGGGGCCCACTTGGAGGAAGTACATCACTGGGGGCCTACCTAGAAGGCTGTGTTCTGTCTTTCTCTGCTTCAAAGCTGCCATTAGGTGAGCAGTTTTACTCTAGCACATGCTCCCTACCATGATGTTCTCCTGCACCACAGGCCCACGGCAATGGGGCCAAATGCCTACAGATTGCAACCTCTGAATCCACAGCTCTCTCCTCCTTTAAGCTGTTTTTCTCAGGTATTTTGTCACAGCAATGGAAAGCTGACTAACATACCCTGGGCAACTGAAACCTCAGAAAGCAAAAACCACGGATAAGTGTGGACTGTGGAATAAAAAGAAGTACATGAATATAAATGGAAAGTAGAATAGTGATCACTAGAGGCTGGGGGCAAGTGGAAAAGGAGAGTTGTTTAATGGATATGGTGTTTCAAAAATTAGAAAAATAATGCCGAAACACTTAAATCCTTCAGTAAAAGCAAGGCAAGGTTTAATGAGTTTTCTTTCTTATGGATTCATATAGACATTGCTTTCTTATGAATACATACAGAAAATGTATCACAAAAGACCATCATATAGTTTTTCAATGCAGATTGCATCTATAATTGTGTGTGTGTGTGTGTGTGTGTGTGTGTGTGTGTGTGTGTGTGTGTGATACTGGGAGTTGAACCTGGGGCATTCTACTTTCATGATACACCCTCAATCCTTTATTATTATTATTTTTTTGGTCTGGAACCAGAGTCTTACTAGGTTGCTGAGAGTCTCATTATGTTGCTAAGACTGTCTTCAAACCTGCAATCTTTCTTTCTCATCTTCCTAAATACAGAGATTATAATCCTGTATCACAAAGCCTGGCTTGCATCTATGATTCACAAATATATCAACAAAATCATTTTCTCTTATTTCACATTTCTTTTAGTTTTTTTTTTTTAATTATTATTATTGGGGATTGGACTCAGGGTCATTCTACTTCTAAACTACACCTCCAGCCCTTTTAATTTTTATTTTGAAACAGGGTCTCCATAAGTTGATGAGGGTCTTGTTAAGTTGCTGAGGATGGCCTCAAACCTTCCAGTCTATCTTAGCCTCCCAAGTACTGAGATTACAGATGTGCACCACCATGCTGGTTTCATTTAGTTTGTTTGTTTTTTTTTTTTCGGTATTGGGGATTGAACCCAGGGGCATTCTACCTCCGAGCTATACCCCCAGCCCTATTTTCTTATTCTTTATTTTGAAACAGGGTCTCACTAATTTGTGGAATACTTCACTAGGTAACTGAGGCTGGCCGCAAACCCGGATCCTCCGGTCTCAGCCTCCCCAAATGCTGGTATTACAAACATGCGCCACCATACCTGGCTCATTTAGTTTTAAAATCATTTTCCTGCTTTCTCTTAAAGAGCCATATGAAGTTCTAATTCTTTTTCCTTTTTTTTTTTTTTTTTTTGCAGTGCTGAAAATTGAATCCAGGGTGCTGCACATGCTTGGGGAATGGGCTACCACATCCTAAGCCTTCTAGTTCTATGTGATAACATGTCTGGGTTGGGTTTATTTTAGAATGAATCTCTTCTTTCAGTTTTGTGGGAAATTGATTACTCTAAGATATTTATCCTGTGGCATCCAGAAACTCTCAGCAGTTAGTCACATATATCAGCTACAGATGGAGAAGGTACAGAAATTAGAAGATTATTGTTTCCAATAACAGGGAACTAGTTAAGCGAGTAACGAAGATACATGACAGTCTATTAGAGAGCCATTAAGAAGGATTGTGAAGAGTTGATTTTTAAAATGGAGGAACCACTTATTTTACAATAAAAAGTAAAAAAAGACGATGCAGTATAAATACTGTCTAAGACTATAATAGAAATAGCAATAGTAGCAACAGTGGGAATTCAGATATATATATCTCTATCTCCAAAAAAATATAAATCAAAATGTTAACAATAGAAGTTTTTGGGTGATATGTTTTCAGGAGAATTTTTCTTGTTTTTATTCTTTCATATTTTTAGGACATGTCTAAAGTGTTTACTAAGATAAAAGTGGACTGGGTAAACAAAATACTGTGGTTCCAAAAGTCTCACTTATGAAAACCTGAACTTTATAGTCTCTTATTTTGGCTCTTCAGAGGACTCACACCCACCTACCCATCTGTTTTTTAAAAATTTTAATATGTTTTTAACAGTTGTGGTGTTCAATATAAAAATACTTCTACAAGTATAAAAATAAAGATAAACCCAAAACTAAGTAGCTCAGTCTTCTCAGTGGCTTAACTCAGCCAATTAAGATCTTATTTTTACTTATTTATTTATTTTTGGTACTGGGGACTGAACCCAGAGGCATTCTACCTCCAAGCTACACCCCCAACCTGATTTTATTTCTTATTTGGAAACAGCGTCTCACTAGGTTGCTGAGAGCCTCGCTAAGTTGCCAGGGCTGGCTTTGAACCTGTGATCCTCCTATCTCAGCCTCCCAAATACTGAGATTATAAGTGTGTGCCACCACACCTGGCTAAGATTTTATTTCTGGATAGTCAAACTCATATTGATATTGCAAAGGATAAACTAATTTGGAATAAAATCATGCTCTTTGTTGTTTGAAACAGGATTCAAAGAAAAGTCTTCTATCTTGAAATAGAAAATCATTGTTTAAAAGGACATCGTTTGCAGGGTGGGGTGGTACATGCCTCTGATCCTACTATTTGGGAGGCTGAGACAGGAGGATCACAGGTTTAAGGACAGCCCCATCAAGTAGTGAAACCTCAGCAACCTAGTGGGACTCTATATCAAAATAAAAATAAAAATAGGGCTGGTGGTGTAGCTTAGAGGTAGAATTCCCCTGGGTTTAATCCTCAGTGCCGCAGGAAAAAAAAAAAAAAAAGATATAATTTAAAGGCATGGTGGCACAGGCCTGTAATCCCAGTACTTGGGAGACTGAGACAGGAGGATCAAAGGTTGGAGGATAGCTTCAACAACATAGTGAGACCCTGAGCAATTTAGCAAGATGCTATTTCAAAATAAAAATAAGAAGGGCAGCTAGGCACAGTGGCACATACCTATAATTCCAGTACTTGGGAAGTTGAGACACAAGGATCACCGGTTCAAGGTGAGCAACTTAGTGAGGTCTTCAGCAACTTCGTGAGATCCTGTTTCAAAATAAAAATAAAGCCGAGTGTGGTGGTGCACACTTGTAATCTCAGTATTTGGGAGGCTGAGACTGGAGGATCCGGGTTCGCGGCCAGCCTCAGTTACTTAGTGAGGTCCTCCGCAACTTAGTGAGACCCTGTTTCAAAATAAAGAATAAAAAATAGGACTGGGGGCATAGCCTAGAGGTAGAATGTCCCTGGGTTCAATCCCCAGTATTGCCAAAAAAAAAAAAAAAAAAAAAATAGGGCTGGATGTGTAGATTGTTCCTGGGTTCAATCCCCAGTATAACACACACACACATACACACACACACACACACACACACACACACACACACACAGCTGGGGTGTTACCTGGAGGTAGAATACCTCTGGGTTCAATCCCCAGTACATGGAAGGGGGGGAAGGAATATAATTTGAAAATCTCCTGAAAGTACATCTATGTGGAGAAGCCACTTCATTTTACCTCCTCCAAACACAATGCATATATCACAGTTTGAGAAGGTGCCTGGGTTTGTTCCATTTCAATGCTCTTTAATACACTGCATTCTGTTTCTGGCAAGCACACCTTCACATAAGCATAAATCATGCGGCAATTCTGAGTTTAGAATAATTTAGATCCCGTCCTGGGGACACATTGCATTTATCTAGTGTGAGATGATGGAATGTCTCCCTGATGGTGAGTCAGTTCCGGGTTTGGATTGCAAGCCCTGATAAGACTTGAGTTCCTGGGTCTCACTCATTTGCCATCTCAACCAGAGTGGTCACAGGGCAGCTCAGCTGGACTCTGCAGCGGCTGCTCTCCACTCCCTGGAGCATCTGTCTCGTGACAAGTAAAGCTTGATCCTCACGAGTTTCTATTTAGGTGGTGTGCAAAACCAGGAAAGCAATTTTAAATTCTAACTCTGTTTCTTACTACTATGGGGCTTTGGACCTGTTACTTAAATCTTGTGGCAGGAAAATTTATGATAATTTTTCATATTCTCTATATTCTGTGCTCCTCAACCCCTTTCTGAATAAGATACCTGGTATTTTCTTGTCTCAGATTTTTAAAAATGGTGTTGGGATCAAACCCCAGGAATTTATACATGCTAAACACATGCTCAATCACTGAGCTACACCCTCTGCCCTATAACTCAAGGTTTTTTGCAAAAGGAAAACAGAAATTGCCAAAGAACAGCCTGGTATGGTGGTGGATGCCTGTAATCCCATACTTGGGAGGCTGAGACAGGAGGATCACAGGGTCAGGGACAGCTTCAGCAAGTAGTGAGACTCATCAACCTAGTGAGACCCTGTTTCCAAATAAGAAATAAAATTGGCATAGCTTGGAAATATAAGGGCCCTGGGTTCCATCCAGGAACCAGCCCTAGTACCACAAAAAAAAAAAGCATTTAAAAAAATAATTTGCAAAAGCTCAAACTCTGTTAGATTCTTCTAGGTATTCTAAGAAGAGGAGAAAGGAAAACACATTGAAGGCAAGAATGAAGAGACACAAAGGTTCCAGTCACTGAAGAGTGGTGTCAGGGTGAGATTCTGAGTGCCCTTGGTGCAGTAGCTAGAGGAGGAAGCCAGTGCTCAGGGATGGCTGTGAGGTGGGTTCTATCTTGAGATTCTGAATTCTAGGAGCCGGGACTTGAACTCTCAAAGGTCCTGGCATCACAGATCACACAAAAGCCACTGAGTGGACCAGTCCAGAATAGGTTTTTCTGGGGATCTTAGGGTCATGCATTTGGAAGGGAGATGCCAGGACAGGCCTTTCCATGTCTTGGTGGAGAAGCCCCTGAATGGCTGAGATACCATTTTCTCCATTTCAGGGGGATCACACCAGGACTTGAGTTTAATTAAATTTAAGAAAATAGAATAACTGGATATTTAAAACACGTTTGAATTTGTGCAAATTGCTGCTAAGCCTCTGAGCCTCTGTTTCCTCATTATATCCTGAAGATCAAAATACTTGCCTCATAGCGTCACTGTGAGGATTGGCTAAGGTGATATGTAAGTGCCTAGGAGAGTGCTTAGGTATATTTAGTAGTTGTTCAGTTGCTGTTTGACCTTTGCATTTAAAAAAGGTTTCTCTATGAGGGGACTGCCAGCATGAATGGCAGAAGCTGGTCTCAGGACTTAGGCCTGAGGTTGAGGGGCAAGGTTTTGATAGTAATAATAATGATATATACTATTTATTAAGAACCTATTAGAGGTTAGAGGTATAGCTTGATGGAAGAACACGTGCCTAGCATGCGTGAGGCCCTGGACTTGATTCCCAGCCACACAGATGTGTGTGTGAGAGAAAGAAAGTAGAAAGAACCTATTAGGGCCAGATATTCCATTAGAAATCATGTTAATAGTTTAAAGCTATTCTGAAGAGTTTGAGGATTCCATGGAAGGTCTCAGGAGCTGCAGTGGAGAGCAGAGTAGAGATCAAGCAGCTTGCACCCAGGGCTTTCTCCTCTGCTCCAGTCAGATTGCTGTGCTCTTACCTGTGGACTGCAGTGATTCTCTATGTAACATTTTGTCTGAAAAGTAGTATGTTTAAAAGGTCTGAAGGTGGGCATGGTGGCTTATACTTGTAATCCCTAGGACTTGGGAGGATGAGATAGGAGGATCACAGGTTCAAGGCCAATCTCAGCAACTTAGTGAGGCTCTCTATAACTTAGTGAGACCCTGTTTTAAAATAAAAAATAAAATAGGGTTGGGGGTATAGCTCAGAGGTAGAATGCCCCTGAGTTCAATCCCTAGTACTATCACCAAAAAAAAAGTCTGAAAACTTTTAGAGAGCTGGACATGGTAGCAACACCTGTAATTCCAGTACTTGGGAGGCTGAGACAGGAGGGTCACAAGTTTGAGGCCAGCCTCAGCAATCTAGAGAGGCTGTCAACATCATGAGATCCTGTTTCAAAGCAAATAATAAAATGGGCTAGGTGGGTAGCTTGGGGGTAGAATGCCCCTGGGTTCAATCTCCAATATAAAAACAAAACAGAAAAATCCCAAATTTCTTTTCTTTCTTTCTTTCTTTTTTTTTTTTTTTTTTTTTTTTTTTTTTTTTTTTTTTTTTTTTTTTTTTTTTTTTTTTTTTTTGTGGTACTGAGGATTGGACCCAGGGACACTCTACCTCTGAGCTCCACCCTCAGTCTGATTTTTTATTCTTTATTTTGAAACAGGGTCTCACTAAGTTGCAGAGGGTCTCACAAGTTGCTGAGGCTATCCTCAAACCTGTGATCCTCCTGTCTCAGCCTCCCAAGTACTGGTATTACAAGCGTGCACCATCATGGCCGGCTTACACCCCTAAACTTCTACAGAAATATTGAATCAAGATGGCAATATAAACAACTAATCTAGCTTCCTTCTTCTGATCTAAACCATAAAACTAATATAATGGAGATTTCTAAAGATCACACTGATTTACCAAATGAATTTCTCTAAATGGACCAAAAATTCTGGGAGAACTGCTAAAAGAAAATAGAATTGAGATAACATCAAAGGAAGGAACCACTGCCCAAAAGTTATGGATATGAGAACCAGAAGGCAATCTCATATCAGTATTTAGTGTGACATTTTATATGTTGAAGTAGTCAACAATGAATAGTATCTTATAAATAACAAGCTAAGCCGGGCGTGGTGGCGCACACTTGTAATCCTAGCATTCGGGAGGCTGAGACCAGAGGATCCGGGTTCGCGGCCAGCCTCAGCTACCTAGTGAGGCACTCCGCAACTTAGTGAGACTCAGTTTCAAAATAAAGAATAAAAAATAGGGCTAGGGGTATAGCTCGGAGGTAGAATGCCCCTGAGTTCCATCCCCAGTACCGCAAATAAATAAACAACAAGCTAAAAGGTAGCAAAGCAATAATACCTATGCAATAGAATGAACAAAGAATGACTGAAAAAACAAAGGCAGTAAGTGTGTTCAGTGGCTGCTTGAAAAGGAACAGGTATTTCTTCCTCTGAGCTATCATTTATTTCAAACATAGATTAGATAGATTTTATATCTATAGGGGCTAGAAATTAAGTAAATTACATTGATAGCTTAATTTTTTTCTGTGAAATATGAGATATGATCATCTACTAAGAAGACAGGAGTAGAAAATGGAAGCAGGCTAAAAAATACATTTTAATTTGAGTCACTTAACTGTAGATGGAAAAGTATGACTGTAAATGATACTGTTAGGACAAGGTAAAGTTGAGCTTTCTTTGAATTCACTCAGGGCAATAGAACAAATAAATGTATCTTTGTAGAAACTAGGAAAGTTGATGATTTACTTGTGATATATAACTTTTGTTCAAATTCACCTAAATCAGAAATGGATTTGGGGAAAAAGGGGCATAGGTATAGCTTAGTGGTAAAGCACTTGTGTAGCATGAATAAGGCACTGGGTTTTTGTTCCCTAGCACCAAAAAAAAAAAAGTTAGAGAACTGAGAAGACAATTTAATAACTTCATATAAAATAACAAAACCAGAAAAGAGATCTAAATTAAAGAAATTCTTTTTACAGTAGTAGGAACAATTAGGCAGTTCCTCCCTTTGTCCTTCCACTGTGCTATGCACATGGTCTCTACTTACTATTAAACATAATTGAGAGCTATGAAAGTAGAAAAATATTAAGATTGAGTTTCACTGGTTGTAAGATTAGGGATAAGTTTATTTTTTTATTTAAAAATCATATTCTTCAGATATTCCTAGCACATTTTATTTTAAAGGAAAAATTTTAAGCTGGGCTCAGTGGCACATGCCTGTAATCCCAGTACCTAGGAGGCTGAAATAGGAGGATCGCAGGTTCAAGGCCAGCCTCAGCAACCCAGCAAGAACCTCATCAATTTATTAAAAATAAAAATAAAAAAGAGCATGGTGGCACACGCATATAATCTCAGTATCTGGGAGGCTAAGCCAGGAGGATCATAGGTTCAGAGTCAACCTCAGCAACTTATGGAGGCCGTTTCAAAATAAAAAATAAAATGGGGATATAGCTCAGAGGTAGAATGCCTCTGGGTTCAATCCCCAGTATCAAAACAAAACATAAAAAACACACCATTATTCAACTATGTATGCTCAAAATCTTATGATAGTAGATGAGGTTATACAAAAAGGCTTAAGGATCCTTGTTCACAAGGGAGATTAAGTTCTCTTTTATGTGGTGCTTGTGGCAGAGATCGCTGAGGGAATGATTAGCAGACAGATACACAATTTATTTTATTTTATTTATTAATTTTTGTATTGAGGATTGAGCTCAGGGGCATTACACACCCAGCCCTATTTTATTTTTTGTTTTGAAACAGGATCTTGCTAAATTGCTGTCCTTGAATCTGCAATCCTCCTATCTCGGCCTCTAAAGTACAGGGATCATTGGTGTGGGCCACCACTCCTGACTATATTTCTTTGATGAATAAAATAAGGGCTAACTAGAAGTTACATTTTATTAACACCCAGTATGACATAACCTCCTCCTCTTCCTC